>QPKB01000012.1:25356369-25474098 GCA_003546025.1 Camphora micrantha | reverse complement strand
GATTTAGAGGAGACGACCCGTTCGAACAAATGCTTGTCGCATCGTGCTTGGATCTGTGAGTTTTCTTGTCGAATTTCGCTAACCTAGGAGTAAACTACTCTTTCGTTGAACTCTACTCATGCTGTTGTAGAAATTCATTAGATTCCTGGTCAGAATACTTGATTTCCACTGGCTTTTTTCACTGTCGCGTGTAATTGACGAGCTATTTACTTCATTGATTTGGGCTAACACGTTAAGAAGGGCTTGCACGTAGTTAAATTTGATTTTTAGGGCTTCTTGCATAGTATTTGGTTGGTAGTGAGAAAATCCAGGTTATAATCGATTCTATGATGGAATTAGAGGTGGTGGAATAAAAGGAGTCAGATGAGTCAATTTTTTCTGTGGTGGTGTTTATCAGTGAGATTCATATGTACTACTGGAAGCTTGTGGTGGTTTTTATCAGTTAGATTCATATGTACTACTGGAAGCTTGTATGAGTTTCGACTATTGGGAAGACGGGGAGCAGAATGAAAATAATGATATGGTAAAGGTAAGTGGTAATTAATGGAATATGGAGAATCGAAACTTGATGTTAGGAATCCTAAGCACTGATCTAGGCACTATGTTTTTGAGTTTGGACAGATTTTGACCCCACGTCCGTGCAAATAGATCGGGCATGATGAAGAGGGTCAAATTATTCCAGACTGCTTCTGATCGGCCTGGTGGCTTAAACAATCCAAAGGAAAAATATAGCAGAGAATAGAGGAGGGAGAGAAAGCTATTGTGCTTTTGTTTTTCTTTCTGTACCATTGAGTGCGAATCCTTGATCTCTTTTATATAAACAATTTGGTGATTGCCCCTGCAAATGGGATGAAGTTCCATTACAGCAACTCTCAACCAAAGCAAGTCTATAATGCTTCTTCAGTCACAAAGTTGGACAAACCCTAAAAAGGCTCAAGCGAGGCTCTTGGCATGTGGCATGTGTGAGAGGTCCTCATGCATTTAATAATCCAGAAGCACCACAATGCAGTGCACAATTTGTCCAGCTTTGTTCTGCATGCGGGTGAAAGAAATATCCTCAATCCATCAGAGTTGTTCGAGAAAAGATCCCTACTATAGGGTTGGGTTTCTTTTTCCCCTTCACGTCCCATGTGGCTCTAAACACCACCAAGAAGCTCCTTTCCCAAACATATTATGCTATCCATTTCTTTCATATTTTTCTATTAAAATATTGTGGGCTCTTTCTATTATTTAAATCCCAAAACAACTGCCCCGACAATTTAAAACATAGCAAAAACAATGGTAAACAAAGAATGCTATATGAAATAATTAGCTAGAGCTGTGGATAGGTGCATCTGTCTTTTGGATTTTCACTTATTGTTGATGAATTCAAAGATACCAAAGTGCTCAATGTACATTGATGGCTTGCACTTTATCAGTATTACTTAGGGACCACTTCCTTTTTATGCTGATAATACAAGTCCAACTCAACTTGTATTGAAACTTGCATTTCTTGAGTATACCAAGCATATTGAAGTTGATTGCCATTTTATTTGAGACAAACTTGGGAAGAAAATGATCATTCTTCCTCACATCATTGAACCTTTGGCTTGCAACTGTCTTTACTAAGTAGCGACATAAGAAAGAGATGAACTTTTAGCCACAAAATTGATGCTCTTGTACCCACACCTATATTAGTTTGTGGGCATGTGAAGGTAGGCATGTAGACTACCATGTTGGTGATACATGGCTTGTCATGATAGATGACTTTTATCTACACACAAACATATATCTGGTGTACCTATTTATTTTCATAAAATAGTATCTAGATTTTTTTTTTTAAAGTAAAATAGTATTTAGTTTCTCATTGGAAAAATCTAAACAACAACGGAAGCCATATGGAAAGATGTGTCCAACATCGTACATGGTGTCAGAAATATGTCCCTTTTGTTGTTTCCTTCTACAATTTCTAAATAAGCTCCGAATCCTCTTCCCTTCTTGATTTATATAATTTTCAAAATAGTTTTTGCTTGGCAGGATCTGACAGAGTTTACCATTTTTTTTCCTTTCATGACTAAAATAGCTACAGATATCAATGTTTTTAACCTTGTGTTAACATCATGGTTTAAAATCTCGGTCTCGATCGTGGTATTAGCTGGGCCGAAAAACCGATATGATATCAGTATTGGTCGCGGATATCAGTTCGTCGCGATCGTCGTGGCGTGAATTTTTTTTAATCCAAAAATATTCGCAAAAATATCCAAAAAAATCAAGAATATTAGAAAATGCTGGAAAACAATATTTTTTTCATTAGTAACAGCAGTAAATCAAAATCTCGGTCACCTTAAGTTATGAGTCCTGTCTGTGTCGCAGTTCGCTGTCTTCTCCAATATTTCATATAATGCAATCATTATTGAGGCTCATGATTAATTTATTAGTGTAAAATATAAGAAAATAAAGATAACATATCAATCATCATTTAATACTAACTCAATCATAAAATAAGTTGTGAAATTCAAGACCCTGAAGATGACATATTAAAATCAGAAACATGATAGTGAGATAGATAAATCATAAAGCACTTGGGCATCAAAAGGTTCATGGTTTACTTGAAATTAGAGGGGACTAGTAGAAAGTAGAGACTAGAGAGATTGATGAGTATGAGTGTATGATAGATTGACAGCCTAATTCCAAGTGGAGTGTCGCCCTGGCTCATCATCATCTAGCATGAAAGTATGTAGATCTAACTTCTAAATGAAGAACACAACACAAGTGACAAACCCAATGATTTCTATGCTTCATCTAAAATAAAAAAATAAAAAAACACATAATAAAATACTTTAAGTTGATTTTTTCTTACCTTGAATAATATTTTCTTCAAGAAATAGATGTGGGATTTGATAATATGCAAGAGGGATGTGTGATGGAGTATGGTTGTTGCTCTAAGGAGTAAGGAGATGAGAGGAGAGGAGAAGAAGATGAAGATGGGGAAAAAGATAGAAAAAAATAGGCTTTTAACACTTTTTAAAATATCGCCCGAGATCTCAGAAAAACCGAGATAAAGCTTATCTCGGCCGATATGAGCCGAGATATTGGGGATATATGGCCCCGAGATACCGATACCGATATGACAGGGCCATATCGGACCAGTATGGTCGATATGAACCTGCTGATTTTTTAATCCATGGTTAACATATTGCATTTCAACAACTGCCTTTCCCTTTCTTCTCATGTAAATTGTGTAATGCTACTTATGTTTTGTAATTTATTGAACAGATCTTGGAAAAACTTGTTGCAATGATGCCGAGACCAATGTTGCTTGTTTTTCTACTATTGACACTCATAATTACATCCCAGTTTGAATGGAAACAACAGCTTGTTAGTGAAATGGAATCAAGTCCTATAGTTGTACAGAAGCAGCAGCAAATTTCAAAGAGGGAAGAAGTTGTCAAAGAAAAGGTAAGTTTCTATTAAGGTTCTTGCTACTTAAGTTAACTGGCTGTTACACATTCTAGGACACTGGAAAAAGATGATAGTGACATCATTACCTTTGAAATCAGAAGTTCTATGAAGCCTTTTGAATTGGATCCTCAGCCCATTGAGCAAGTCATTAAGGAGCTCATTGAGCTAGTTCTGTTCTGCAACATTGTGAATGGTTCACATTAGAGTTGGTGGCCCATATTGTTCGTAGGTTGGGTAAAAAACTCTAGATTACAGTGCTTTTTACCGTATGCGGACTGTGTAACTATCAGTTGTTTGGTTCTCTTTTCATACAGCTGCTGGTTGGGGTCAAAAGCCTCTGCAGATGGTGATGTAAACTAGAAGTTGGGTTGAACTACTCTGGCCAGCTTGCTTGGTCTAGAGTCCCGACTGACTCGGAACCATAGATATCCAACCCGTTTAGCAAGTATCCAATGAAACACAGAGATGTCTTTATTAAAATTCTGGCAAGTTGTGGCGAGTTTGTAAATGGGTAAAAGTATTCCTCAATCCTCCATCCAACTGTATCATCATCATCAAAGTATTGTCCCAATTATGTTGGGGTCGGCTACATGAATTTTGTTTCTCCATTCCAATCTATCCTGAACCTAATCCTCATATAAGTTAAGTTTCTTCAAGTCTAATTTTACTACATTCACTACTTCTTCACCTACCCCTTTCCCATGGTGGGTCATCAACCTGCATAGACAAACTTTTTCTTACCGATGCCGTTGCCAACTTGTATTCGACATGTCCAAACCATCTCAAATGGGTTTCTCTAATCTTAACCCCAATTGATGCTACCCATAAATGCTCTCTAAAGTGCTCATTTTTGCTTTTATCTTTTCTAGTTTTACCACAATCCACCTTGACATTCTCATCTTTGCTATATCCATTTTATGCATATGATGCTTTTTGATTGGCCAACATTCTGCCACATATATCATAGTTAGTCTAATCATTGTTTCGTAAAATTTTTCCTTCAATCTTTTTGGCAGTCATTGGTCACAAAGCACTCCTGAAGCATATCTTCACTAAAACCATCCCACTTTTATCCTATGTTCAACATCTTCATCAATCTCCATATCCTTATTAATTATCGAGCCAAGGTAAAGAAAAGAATCTCTTTGTGGTATCTCCTAGACTTTAATTCTCACAGTAATTTTAACTTTCTTTATGCCCACTGAAGTTGCAATCCATATATTCTGTCTTTGTATGATTTATTGTAAAGCCTTTGGATTCTAAAGTCTCTTGTTATTTCTCGAGTTTTGCATTTATACCATCTCTTGATTCATACATCATTGCTATATCATTTGCAAACAACATACACTAAGGTACCTCATCTTGAATATGAGTAGTTAACTAATCCATAGTCAGTGCAAAGCATGGATGAAAAAAGTGGCCGATACGCCTCGGGCCGCGACGCTTCTTTGAGTTTATCGGGTATCACAATCGTATCAGCCTGTAGCGACCGATACATTACCGTAGCGGCCGCTACGACCGATACATTGCCGTAGTGGTCGCTATATTGCGATCTGCCCCCATTTGCTCCACTGAATCAGTCATTGAACAAATGACTGAAAAAGAAAAAAAAATAGGGAACAGAGGAAGAAAGGTAAAGAAAAAAAAAAAAGGAAACAGAGGAAGAAAGGAAAAAAGAAAAAACAAAGAAATACCTGATGCTTGGAGGAGGCGGCAGCAGAAGCAGCATCGCAGCAGCAGGGTCACAGCGGCAGCATCAGCGCAGCAACGGCAGTGCAGCAACGGCATCGTCGCAGCGGCAGCATCGGCGGCTGCTTCTCCTCCTCCTCCTCTTTCCTTCCTTTCTCTTTCGTTTCCATGTTTCTATTTCAGATGAAGCTAGGGCACTAGGGCAGCAAATTCCCTTATCGGGCTGCCCATATTGTCCTCTTCTTTTTAATTGTTAGGTAATTCATGCCCATGATGGGCCCACCTAATGAAGGGCACAAATGAAATGAAAATTTCATGGGTCATGCAAAAAACCATTAAAAATCCATCCACCAAAAAATAATACATTCAAAAAATTAAATGTAAAATCCATTCACTAAAAAAAAATCAAAAAATTAAATGTGGACATCCAAAACAATAAAAATTGAAGAACCTGATATAACCATTAGTGGGCTCCACAATGAAGCATCAACGTTAAAATAAAAAAAATTATATCGTTGCTAAATATTACTTAATTGAAATTGACACATTAGTCAAATTTCACTCTAATTGGGAATAGTGTTATAGCCAACTTTCAAACCTATTTAAAATAAAGCGCAGCCAAATTTCATACTAATTAAACATAGGCTACAGTAATAGGACATAGGGCCTAACCAAAGTTCACTCTAATTAATAGGAAATAGGGCCCTAACCAAATAACTAACCAAATAACAAAATGGGTCATTTACCACCAAAGTTCATTCTTATTGTTTGCTATTGAATTCCTATGACCTAACTATTATTGTTCACTTTATTTTTTTAGTGTCAGCGATACAGGACCTCATACAATGAAGGGACCGCTATGCCCCCTTATCTTAGTTACTTTTGCAAAAAGAACACATTTTCTATCATTTTCCAATATTTTGGATTTTCTAGAATTTTTTTTCAGATTTTTTTGATGCTTTTTTTTTCAAAACGCGCCGCTATACCGCTACATATCGCCGCTACGCTACGTATAGCCTGCTTCGTAGCGTTTTGGCGGCGGGCCGCTACACCCGTCGTTACCTCTATTTTCATCCTTGGTGCAAAGAGATAAGGACTTAAGGTTGACCCTTGATGCAAACCTGTGGTCACTGGAAATTCATGTGTCTGTTCACGGATAGTTCTTAGACGTTACCGCTCATTCATATGTCTTTAATAATTTCAGTATCACCTCTTGGAACATTCCTTTTCATTGATACCAACCAAATTAAATATCTAGGTACCCTGTCGGAAGCTTTTTCTAGATCGATGAAGACTACGTGCAACTTCTTCCTCTTTGCCCAATATATTTCCACTAATTGCCCAATCTTTGCTCGATTTATTTTCATTAATTGCCCAAGTGAGACGATAGCTTCTATAGTTGACCTCCCTGGCATAAAACCAAATTGATTTTCAAATATCTTAGTCTTCTGTCTAAGTCTTTAATCTACTACTATCTCCCATAGCTTCATACTATGACATGAGTTTAATCCCACAACAGTTGGTGTAGTTTTGTATATCTCTCTTGTTCTTATATATGGGTACTGCAATACTTCTTCTCCATTCATATGACATTTTATTTGTCGTTAATATTTTATTGAAGAGTTTAGTTAATCAAATCCCCCCAACTTCTCCTAAGCATTGAAAGTCTGGGATCCGAACCGAGGAGGAGGAGGAAAGAGGGAGGGAAGGGGGGATTAAGCTAAATTCTATTTCAATTATGACCAAGTATAATTATTTATACAAATTAAGCACCATTGATGTTTATGAATAAACAAGGGCGGGAGCATACATGATAAACATACACCATAAAAATTGATCACTTAACACAACGATATATAGTGGTTCGGCCAAAATGCCTACATTTACTCCCGGCTTGTGTCACTACACCCCATCGGTATTTCACTAACGGCAAATGCTTTTAAGGCTCAGCAATGACCTTTACAATATACTTTTTAAGGCTGAGTAATAAGCTTTACAATATGCTTTTAAAAGGCTAAGCAATAACCTTAACACCACTAGGATTTTTCTCTCTAAGATGTGTCCACAATACACTAGAAGAGATAAAATTTGAGTACAAGTATGTGCCTCAAAAATTGGCTGATATGAAAGTGTAATTCCAACTTAAACATACACACAATGGTGATTCAAAGATTAAAGTAAAATGTGTATGCATGACACCTTCAATCAATTTTAAAATGAAAGCGCATGATAAACACTAATGAAAATGGTATTCGAAAGTGTAAATCACAATATGATTTGATTGAGGTAAAACACAAATCACATGTAGTGCAAAAGACAACTTGATAAAGAATATGAAAATCAAGGCTAACCAAGTTGTATGAAAATTCAAAGTCTAAACATGTGATGAATGACCATAGTTGTATACAAAAAGCACTAACTAGTTTGAAAATGATTTCATGTTATGGA
The DNA here is from genome assembly GCA_003546025.1 of Camphora micrantha. Lineage (NCBI taxonomy): Eukaryota > Viridiplantae > Streptophyta > Magnoliopsida > Laurales > Lauraceae > Camphora > Camphora micrantha. Next base: position 25,466,520 of record QPKB01000012.1, on the reverse strand, counting down.
AAACAACAAAGTAGAAGTCAAACATTTATAGAAATCATGTTATAACAAAAAATCAAAGGTTTAGGCAAGCATAGAAATCATATGAAATGGAAATCAAGGCTTACTATAAATGATTTAAATGCTAAATCCAAGTTTTTGCATTTCCAGTGACTCTCTAGCCTTCCTCGGCTCATTCTTCTTCCTTAGTCCTCAAAAGCTCTTGAAAATCACACCCCTTTGGCTCTGGAATGAGCTTAAATTTATATAAGATATTTCCAAACGACTAGTTCTTAGTCGACTGCGGATAAGGCTCGGTACACTGCGGGCTCCAACGGTCGACTTACGGCTAGTTCTTGGTTGACCACGGCCCAGACCTTGGTCAGCCGTTAACATTGCACAATCAACCTAAAATTCCCAAAAATCTGTTTTTAAAGTGATTTCTAATGGGAATTTTTGGCCATGGAAAAACATGCTTTGATTCATGCACTCAAAAGGGTTTATCAACACATGAACCTAGGATGCGTAGAATGATAAAAAAAGGCATGATACAGTTCAAGTTTAAAAAGTTAAAACCATGCATATGAAATTTCAAGATTAGAGGTTAAAAGCATGCATGAAAAAATCAAGATTTGAAAGTAAACGTGCATGAAGAATCATGCTTAACTAAATGAGCATGCATCCAATCAAATTACAACACAAAATCCCTAAATCAGGGCTTACTAGAAATGATCCAAATGCTAAATCCAAGCTTTTGCCTTTCCATTGACTCTCTAGACTTCCTCATCTCATTCTCCTTCCTTAGCCCTCAAAAGCTCTTACAATTTTGAAAGTTAAAACCATGCATACGAAATTTCACAATCAGAGGTTAAAAACGTGTATGAAAAAAATCAAGATTTGAAAGTAAACGTTCATGAAGAATCAAGCTTAACTAAATGAGCATGCATCCAATCAAATTGCAATACATACCACCCAACAAGCATTTCTAGGCTCCTATCGGAATGTCATTTGGACCCGGAACCTTTCCTTCATTTGTTTCAATGCTTCCCTCACTTCCACCACCCTAATTTTGCGGGAACGAAGTATCCTCTCTTGTTCTTGTATCTCCTATGGTTTTTATCGCTAGTCCCAAGCCCGGGTAAAGGAGGGGGGTTGCTTTAGGTAGGTTGGCAATCAGCGTAAAGTTTTTTGACCACCCAAATATGAATTATGAGATCCAACTGTATATATAGATAAATTAGTATGCTATGTAATAAGGTTAGTTACAGTCGCACATACTTCTGTGTCATGGTTAAGCATCATAGAATGGTTAGGCGTTTATCATGGAGGACAAGGTGCTCCACACACAAGACAGGTTCAGCTATGTACAACCCAGGAGTTTCACATGTGAAACAATAAAAACCTGGAACAGTTCTCCATGAAACTTGTGGCTTGGACTGATAACCTTCAAGCTTATTTTTCTGGAGGGATAGTATCCACAAACTTTGAATGTGGGTAATGGTATCTATGCTGTAAAAGTGAATAGCATGGATACTGTTTAAGTGGTGCATAGAAAACTGATCTTTTACAAAGTGTACACAATATCAGTTGCCAGAGAATGTGAAATCCACATACAAACTATATTCTAGTTTGTACTGAAGAAAAACTCAGGTTGTATGGATTCACAGAAGATTGGTTGCTTTTGTCCGTCTGCTGGAAGAACTTGTCTGCCGGAAGAACTTGTCTGCCTGCAGATTTGAGTCCTTGTTAGAATCCATGGATCGAGGCTCGTGTGATGCATTTTTATTGTATCAGAACTCCTTAGGGGCACAAGTATCTTGAATAACGATGATGATGAATGGTGTGGAATGTCCAATCAATGGACTGATCCCACTAAGATTTTTGTGGGAAGGAGAGTCCTTGTGCATGAAAGAGGTGTTTCAAGCAAAAATACAAAGATGGTTTATCTGAGAGAATAAAACCCAACTACCAAAATATATTCTAATTCCATATAATGAACAGTTTGACAAACTGTTACACCTCATTATAGGAAAGAAAATATTACAGTCCTACTTCAATTGAAACTAAAAGTAAAAATAGAAAGACAAATCTTAACCACTAAAATAAATTCTAGTGCGAATCTATTCGAGTACCAAATCAGCTTAAGCAAAGAAACTAAGATGGATCCCCCGTTGGCCACCTCCCACAGTTTTACCCGGTGCATGTGGATAGGAGGGTTTGCATGTGCCCCTAGGGATTAGTTCTTGACTGTCCAGAATCGAGTCCCTCGTGGTCAGGGCCAAAGGCTCCTGGGCTGGGCGGGAGATACCCTGAGTTATTCACTAAAAAAAAAAAAAGGTGAAAATATGATGGATATAATTGCAAGAACAATTTATCCATGCTTGGAACAAATTGAACTTGTAAAACAATTGAACTTTGGTCCCCACTTGTGCCAGTCTACTCATACAATTCTTGGTAAGGTCTGGGGCCAAACCATTGGTCGACTTAGGATGCATCAAATGGGCTTTTAGGTTCTCCTTTGAAAAGTCTCATTGTCGATACATGAGGTTCCAGTTCCTTTTTGTTTTGTAAAACAGATTTGTCTATATGGATGTATTTTTACGATGGATATGCATAAGATTAATTGAACGGTGGATACAACCATCGAAAAATTTATTTTATCCTAACATTGTGAACAGTTCCGAATAATGTTAGCAGGTTCATATCATTGGTTGAGATGGTTAGAAACAACATAGTACAGTGCCTCGGGTTGTATGCTGTTGGTTGTCTGGCTAGGTTCTCACATAATGCGTGGCTTCATTTTGGATTTAACTGTTGGATGGAAGTATTAGATAAAGTACCCATTGGATTAAAACAGTGAAATCAATTGGAAGGAGTTGGCTTTCTCTAGTTCGAAGCATTACTCGGGTTGTATTTGGGCCTTCTCTCTTTTTGCTCCCTTATTTCCTGTCTTAGCTTGTCAGTTCTAATCTCATGTACTGTATGCTTTTATTAATGAAACCATTCAAATAAAAACAAACAAACAAACAAACAAACAGTTAAATCAATGGATTCGTTGTTTGATGATCTGGATTAAAATAAAGTGGCTGGCATGGTCTGGTTTAAATTGCTTGAACTATTGGATTTAAGAACTCTGTTCTTTGTGTTCGGGCACTCATGGCTTGGTGGTAGGGTCATCAATTTCCATAAGGAGCACCAGGGCTTGAGCTCTGCTCAAATCTGTTGGAAGAAATCCACAGCAGCCAGCCAGCAGCCTATCAAAAGAAATTATAATAATAATTACTTTGACTATGTTACTAACCTTTGCTGATCAATGCTCCTTCTATCTGATTGCAGATAATCCTGTCTCAGGAAAAGAACATCCGAAGACTGAACGAACTTGTGCGGAATCTTCGAAAACAGTTGATCCAATGCAGAGGCAGTAATAATACAATAGATGGCACTTCAAATTCTCCAACTGCTAGTGTAATCTCACTTGGACAGAAGCAGATCCTTGATGATTAATCTCTACTCTAATGTCGAAGATGGCAAGAACATAACTTTTGAGTAATCAGGCATGTTGATATCATCTGTAAGGATATTCCATATATGGTTGTTGATGCCAGGACTGTGGTTCAACGCAGCCAGTTCAAACATGCACGAGGTGGGTGGGGGGGTGTTTATAAATTTTTTCAGTTGACTTGGAATTTTGGAGAAAAGTTATAGTAAAATCTGAAAGTAACATATAAGTTGATATATTTAATTATATATTAAAATCCAAAAGTAACATATAAGCTGATATATTTAATTTTCTACTAAATCAATAATGCAATATGTTACTTCTAGATTTGAGATTTTTGTTTGATTTTTTTTTTTAAAGATCCCTAGGTTTTAGGATTTTTCTCCTTATAAAAATTTAAATTTGATCAATCTAATAGTGAATCCATTTTCTATGTGAAATTTGGTTAGGGCCATATTTCCTACTAAATTAAAATTTGGTTAGGACCTTATTTCCTATTAGAATGAAATTTGCAAGGCATTATTTTCTTTATTTTTTGTTGAGTGAAACTAGGCAAGCGCCCTATATCATAATACAGCGAAATTTGGTTAAGGCTTTAGTTCTTTGGAGAGTGAAATCTGGTTGGGGCCGTTTATTAGTGAGATATGTATTTTATATCAATTTGAGGCCCAAATACGGTTGTGGCCCTTATTTTATATTAGTTTGAGTGGCTTGAAGTTTCATACCTATTTTACCCCTTTCTCTACATCATGAAGAATCGATATATATATATATATATATATATATATATAGGGAGATGCTCCTATGAGAGATGTTCTTATGAAAGATACCTCTCACCTTATATGAGAGATAGGGATGAGGTCCCTCACACTTAAGTTGTTGGCATTGGATATGGACGTGAGGGCTCCCACATAATCTCTCATTTAAGGTGAGAGATATCTCTCATAAGAGCATATTCTATATTCATAAGAGCATTTTCCATATATATAGGAGATGCTACTATGAGATATCTCACTTTATATGAGAGATATGGGTGTGAGCTCTCACACTTAAGTTGTTGGCATTGAATATGGATGTGAGGGCCTCCACACAATCTCTCATTTAAGGTGAGAGATATCTCTTATAGGAGCATCTCCTATATATATGAGAAACATTCATATGCATCAACATAGTGAGGGACAACATAATAAGGTTGACTTTATAATACATCCGAACCATTTACACACATGGAAGCTTCTTAAGTACACGAGTCGATTTTTTTCCTTTAATATAAAATCATTAAATTTGTAGGTCACAGATGAAGGAGTTAGAGGCATGTGATTGACTCCAAATTTGATATATGTTCTTATTCAAGATGTCTCTTCCCATCCCCCATAAGTCCCATGATCAGTGGGTCCCTATGTGGGCCCCATTAAGTTTGTCCCTTACCATATTGTGAGGAAATGATGCACAAGAATATCCCCTATATATATATATATATATATATATATATATATCTCCAGAATGCCCCATTTAAAATGGGGCGTTTTTGCCCTTTTCCATTTGTCTAATTACGTACTTCTAGGTAGTAAATGGCCTTTAAACTATAAGCTATAAAATAAATGTAATGTTCCACATTCAAAGGAAGACTAATCCTTGGAAGTTTCATTTTCATCTGAATGAAATTAGAGAGTTATCTGTTAGAATCAATGTTTTTCTTCCGTCATGAGGTTAGATCAGGTAACTCCATGGCTGATGTGTTAGCCAACCAAAGGGTTGATAGGTTGCTTCCTTGGATGGGTGTGATTATGTAAATGGTTGATATGCTGTTTCTTTGGGTGGGTGTGATTTTGTTAGTAGGGTTGGAGGTGGTGCATCTCTCTTAACACGTCCCCTTCCTCTATTTCTTTGGTTTTTTGTACTTTATACCTTATTTTCTTTGAAAGAAATCTTTCATTACCGTTAAAAAATAAATAAATAAATAAAATCCAAAGTTACTTTTCACGCCTTCTTCCCAAAAGCCTCAACAACGTCTTTCTTCTTCCCAACCTTCTCTCTTCCAAGAGGCCAAACAAACACATAATCTTTTTCTTGCAAGCGTTTTGCTTCATTATTAATGCTTTATGAATCTTGTGTGCCCTGAAACAATGAGCATCATTTTTTCGTTTATAAAACAGTGGTGGCATTTCTTTTAAATCTCATTGCATAAAATTCGTTCCCACATATGGATAATTATAAACAATGAAGAAAAAAAGCTTTATACATAGTGCTGGAACATGCAAGCTATGTTAGGTTAAATGTGAGATGTTTAAATGCTACACAGAGGGATCAAATGGTCTGCTCATACATAGCCAGAACTTATAGACCATTGTTTTTGTCATGTTCCTCCATTCCCTTTGTAATTTAAAGTGTACAGGAAGTTAGTTAGAATCGATGGCATTTACACGGATGTTCTGACCCTACAATATGGGTGGAGAGAGTTGGAGAGGGTGAGAGAGAGTGGTTTTTGTGTTATTAGAGAGTGGATTTATGTTGAGAGAGAAAGAGGAGGGGTGGTAGGGGAAATACGAGAGTTGGAGAGAGAAGAAAATGGCAACGAAAGATGAGAAAGAGAAAGAGGACTTGGGTGGAGAGAAAAGAAAATGGCAACGAAAGATTAGAAAGAGAAAGAGGACTTGGGTGGAGAGAGAAGAAAAAGGCAACGAAAGATGAGAAAGAGAAGGAGGACTCGGGTGGAGAGAGAAGAAAAAGGCAACGAAAGATGAGAAAGAGGACTTGGGTGGAGAGTGAAGAAAGAGATAAAAATTATGTGCGACAGAGAATCTGGAAATGCAACTCCACGTCAGAGTGAACCACTTCAATTTCATTTTCTAATGGAAGTGGCGTTTTGCTTTTAAAACTGCCCGGGAGCTGTGTAGCGTTCCCCTATTATAGAAACTCACTTTGTGGGCGAGATTTAGTGGCGTCAAGTACTTGATCGGATCGCTTATTCATTTGCGGGACTACCGGGGTCAGCAGATGTGAAAATCCGTGGGGTCCAACTCTTTTGTGACTGGAAACAAAGCGAACATTAAATTTTGAATACAGGTATGCCAAATTTTTTACTCTACTTAAAAATAACAAGTGGTGGTCTAAGAATCCACCTTTACAAGTAGCAAATAAAATTAACTTTTTTCTAACTTTCATTGCACATGTATTAAAAAAAGAGACATGATTTGAATTTGGATGCCGTGAAAGGCGATTTTCATTTGTGCCGTGAAATGCGATGTTCTTGCCATGAAAGGCGATTTATAATTCTTATAAAAAAGAAAAGACAAGAGTTATTATTTTTATATCTCTTTAAGAGTTATGATTTTTATCTCTTTAAAAAATACAAATACAATGAAAAGGAAGAAAGAAAATCTGACTTCACAGGAGATAGCGGGGACTTGTTTAGATTGACGGTCGCAAGTCATGTTTGGGCTTCGCTATCATCTTTCAAATGATAACAGGAGATGCTTTTAATTTTCTTGGCTCGGCATTGAACCTCGAATTTTTAGAGAATATGGACTAAGAGGAGGTCCTATATCCAATAAAAATCTAAGTAGACGGGCTGAAAGTCGCATCTAAGTAATGAAGACAGTAGGAGAGGACTTTTGGGGGTGGGGGGGGGCTCTTCAATTACCTTGTAGTGGTGGTCGCTGCAGAACTTTTTCAACAAAAGTGAGATCATCGTTGGAGCGTTGTAGCAACGTTGTAGAATTTTTTGTGGGATTTTCACATCATGCCCATCATCATCATGTCTTGGAATGGTGGAAATAGCCTCCTTTTATAGGCTTTTGGTGGCCATGAGGGAGTTTATGGGCTTTACATTCATTTATTGCAATAATGCTCCATGATGGGAGGAGTAACGCATTTTTATTTATGTTTTTTGTAACTCATTTTTCTTGAGTTTTGATGGGCCATCAGAGAATAATGAGCCTTTAATTGCATTTAAACTCCATGATGGGAGGAGTTACATGGTTTAATACCATAATTATGTTTGACCTGTAACTTCCACTCTTTGGATCCTGATTGGGCCGTCCATGATAATGGTTAATTAACCACATTAATTTGTTATGAAGTGGGCCATTAACCGCATTTAGTGGCCGCCGAAATACTTGAAGAGTCGCGGGCCGCGACACTTCTTTTATAATTCTACCTACGACGTAGGGAGCCTTGATCGCCGGTGGATTTTTCATGTCGATTGTTGTCGAATGATCATGTAATTTCAAATGTTAATTGCTACTAGTGGGTTGATACCATCTTTCCTGTTGATTTCTTGATCGGTCGGGCAGAACATGTGCTTTCTTGGTTAGCCAGTTGGTGATTTCAAAGTGTCCGATGACGAACTCATAATTTCAACGGCAAATCCGTGATATTATCGAAGATCGACAGATTTTGTGTCTTGAAAAATCAGATTTTTGGAAAATTACCGAGGCTAAATAGCTCAAAACATGAAAAAAAAAAAAAACAAAAAAAAGGGTTTTCAGCGAAAATTCGGCGACTCGTATTTCTAGGGCATGGTCGCCTTTTTCGGCCATTTTCTAGGTTTTTTCTTCTTTGACATTTTTCTTGGTATTTTTGCACAATATTTGGCACGATTTCCTTACAAAAAACTTGATGAGAAGCCATGCAGATCAGAAAGCAAAGTTTCTGATTTTTCGGGAAAGCCGAATACTTTATTACGCAAAGGTGTTGATTTGTCGTCAGAAACCAAATTGGGTCAAACGATGTTAGAATGACCTGAATTTTAAGATGAAGCTTCTCGGGCAATAGATAAGACCAATCAAAGGCTTTTTCTTGAGTTTTGAAGCCGTGTGGGGTCCTGTCACCAGTAGACTTGGTTTTGTCGCGAGGAAGACGCCGCGCTTTAATGTACGGTCAAATGATGTCCGATTGACCTAAAATTTGACAAGGGGCCTCTTGGGATCATTTTAAGATGATCCATCAACTTCGATTTGTCAATCATGGTTCTGAGGGGCTCCGCCTCCTGGAGGCCTAATGTAGCTTCCGAGAGGTCAAAGTCTGGTCAAATGATGTCAGAACAACTTGAAACTTGACATGCACCCCCTTGGAAGTATTTTGAGACAATCCATGTGCTTTGTTTGATGAGTGATGACCTCGGTGGTTTCCGCCGCCAAGAGACTTGATTTTGCTGCTTGATGGTTGATGTTGGGTCAAATGCTGACGGTTTGACTTGAAATTTGACGTAGAGCCTCTTGGAAATGTTTTAAGATCATCCATAGGCTCTGATAAAAAAACTGATGTCTCCGATGCTCTTGTCGCTGGGAGAGCTGACTTTGCTACTTGGAGAATGCAGCTCTTTTCATTTTGGGCTAAACAATATTGGAATGGCCTAGAATTTGATTTCTAGTGGCATTTTAATGCCAATTGTGTGCTTTGTTTTGTGAAACAATGTCTCGCAGTTTCACCGCCGTCGGGAGCTCTTGTTCAGCTAATGGAAAAGTGAAATTAGGCCAAATGATGTCGAAATAGCTCAAAACTTCATGTGTACTCTTCTTATGGCTGTTTTGAAGAATCTTATAGTTTCTGTATGATTCTGACCAGATTTGACACTTGAAGTAGCATTGCTTGTTGTGGTCGGATGCAACTTGATGTAGCTTCTTGACATTTTTGGTGTCAACAAAAGACAAATCTTCGGAGAGTGTTGTGCTACTTGTGGATGTAGTGGCAAGGAATTCTTGAGTTGATCGTCTTCTTCCTCTATCCTTTCTATGTTCTTTTTTAAAATCTTCTTTAATTTTCGTGACACCAAAGAAGCCCACAAATCCAACTTTTAAAACCCCATGGAACCCTTCAATTCTTCATTCTAAAGTAGCATCTATGCATACCCAATCCCAAACCCTATTCCCCACAAAGATCTCTTAAATTTGAGCCCCAATCCTTACCAAACCTAGATCTCAACCCTGATTTCGAGATTTTCCCTTTTCATCTATCTCTGTAATTGCTGTGCAAGTTCTATATAACAGCCAAAACAGCCTCTAAATCTTTTCAAAACCCTTCAAATCCAACCTAATAATCCCAACCCAAAACCTTATAAGCTCCATAGGCTTCCCCCCAAATCTATATCATTAGAACCCAAAATCACTCCACACAACCAACCATAATTTTCTATCTGAATAACTTTTAGACTTTTCATATCTAAAATACTTGTAGAAAACCTAATTGACTATTTTCCTTTCCTCTCCAAAGTACTATCACGCCTTAATTAATCCTGTGAGAACCTAGCCCTAGTTACTTGCAAATGTAGACCTAAGAGTGCACAAAATCAGTTGTTATACGACAATAGTAATTTAGAACAACACCTATATCTTTCCATTGCAGCTTCCCTTTTGAGATCACTATAGGCCATGCTCGGGTAGCAATGGATAACAATCAAATATGAGATTACGTTGCATGTCTTCCACAAATTCAACAACTATTATCTTGAATGGTAGCACAAATTAGAAATCTCAAGCGCAACTATATGACTACAAATGTTGTGGAAGATAAACGTCCAGAGGAAGAACCTAATATCTTAAATCAATGTAACCTAATAACTGAAATCAATGTAACTTAGGTCCTCAGAATTTTGATAGGGATTTGGGTATCAGAAGTGTAATTCTTGAGAATGATGGAAAGATGCAACCACAAATATTCATGGGTTGGCTGCTAGTGTTTGTAAAAAATCTATTTGATTACAAATCTATCACAATTGACAGTTGGACAAAATGTGATACTTGTAGCTGGTAGGTTTTGTGGATATGCACTCTTTGGGGAAAGAGTTTGCAACGACGAAGGAGATGCCAGATATAGATCTGGTGGAAACACTGGCCGAAATGCAGGATCTGATGAAATCGAAATTCCTTCTGTTAAATTATCAAAGAAACCAATTCTCCAAGCTATTGGACTTGAAGCATGGCAACAAGTTGATGGCCGAGTACATGGAGGAGTTTTTTTTTTTTTGAAGTCCAAGCAAGTTATGGCTTGGATGAATCCGTGGTGTTATCATGGGCTTAGAATGGACCTATAATATCTCTTAGATTTTCAGAACTTTGAAATAGTCGATGAAGTGGTAAAACATGCAGTAAAGGCAAAAGAGAAAGCTAACCATCAAGCTCGCGAGTTTGCATCATTTAAATGGATCTACCATAGATCTTTTTTACCGAATAAATGTACCCAAGATAAAACAAACCAAGATTCTGGTCAAGCTTCCGATCTAATAATGAGCCCAGGGAGGACAAGAACAAATCCTTATGTTATCAATGTCGGGAAAGAGGTAATTTGTTCCAACGTCTGAAATTACCTCCAAAAGCTTTGACTTGTGTGATAGAAGAGTAAGAAGGTAAGCACGACGAGCCAGAATCTTAGTAGCAGTTGGCCATTTGAACAAAAGAGGAAGAACAAATTGAGTAAGTTGATCTCTATGGTGACTTCAATGTTGACATTCTGGTGAGTGAAAGGGCAGTGCTACAAAACCCAACACCAATTGTCAAAAAGAAATGGCTATGGAATTACACCTTTTGTTCGATAAGTCGTGTAAATGGCAAGGTTTGTACAGCCTTAAATTTGATGGTGGAAGCTCCTGACAATACTGTGTCCTAGGCTCTTGTGAATCGTCTACAACTAAGGGTGCACAAACATCTTCATTTTTATTGCAATCGATGGTTAATGACAGGTGATGAGGTGCCAATAAGGCATACATGTCCAGTTACTTTTGCTGTTGTAAAGATATAGTGTGGTGTGATGATGTGCCAATGGATGTTGGAGATTTCTTCCTTGGTAGATTGTGAATGTATGATTATAATAGAACTCATTGGATGAGAGAAAATGCATATACATACATTAAAGATGGCAACATCATTACACTTTATCCTATGAAGCTGGAACCACCAAGGATAGGATCAGGGTAAGAAGTTACGAAGGAACCTCTTCTAGTATGCCACTTCTACGACGTCAATGCAAATAGGACTTGTGTTCAAGGTTGAACTCTTTTGCAACTTGGAGTTGATTTTTGCTTTGTTGTGTTTGGGGTGGGGTGGGGGCTTTTCGTACTTGGTACCTACATTTTGCTATCCTCATTGAAAGCTTTATAGTTCACTTTATCTCATTAAAGACAACCCTTCTAATCTTAATTATTTTCAGAGTTTGATTGTAATATTTCTTTAAAAAAATAGATAAAACTAGTCACATGTTGTACCACCCTCATCCGAATTAATCGTGATTATCGATTAATAATACTATTTTATTAAATCTAATAGTGTTCAGTTGCCAAATTATGCTATTTTAGTTTTAATTAGCCTTATTGTGGTTGTTGGGTTGGATTTGCGTCATTGGTAGGTAGTTTTGGACTGGTTTGACCTGATTAGGTAGAAGGAAACACTTTCTTGTAATTCTAGGTTATATGATTTTTCATCATATGCATATCATCTTGGAGTCACCACGTACATCTCGATGAGTACATCATTTTTCGTATTGAACTCCACTCCATTAGACTTCAACTTAAGCAAGTTAATCACCTTTTGATCTCAGATGAAATTACATGGAATAAATTGGGCTTTTTTGCAATTTTGAAGAAAATTGCTTAAAACAGCCATCCCATTCTTTCCATCGATCGTTTCTCTTGCTGCATGTTAGAGTTCTTCTACTTCTCTCTTTTTTCTTCCCTTCTTTCTAAAGCATCAAGTGAGGAGCTTGCATGTCCCATTGAAGAGAAGATTTCTCTTCTCCGTCTCCTCCATCTCCCCATGTCCTTGAATTGGGAAGACCCTCTTCTTACAACTCTCTCAGCTGCCATAGGTAAGACCTCAAACCTCATTCTTGAATTGGCTTGCAATCTGAGTCAAGGAGATTCAACTACTTCACATGCATGCATGCTCATCTATCATCTTTACATGATTTCATTGTTAAGGCTTGTAATATGCGATTTTTTATTGCTTTTGAACCAAAGAAGAGTATAGAGCTATAAACACCCTCTTAGGCTACATGCATGTTGATATATCATTGATGGAATGTTGTGAATTTCAATTATGATCTCAATGCAGTCTTAAATTTCAATTTTTGTTTGAATGAGAAATGGGTTCTCTTGTAATGGTTTGATGGAAGAGGAGATTGATAAGGAGAGCGTTTTAATAGCATTTTATGATGGGGAGAATAGGGAATTGCAGGATTGGAACAGGAGGTTTCAAAGCAAACCCAAATGGAAGAAGTGAAGAATATGCGAAATTTCGGACCCAGAATTTTGCACTGTCTGCTTAAGTGCGCCTGATGGCTTGCTCGAGCGGGTATGTCAGAAATCCTCCGAATTGGAAGGTTTCCATGCAAGCTCGAGCGGCTAAGGAATCTGCTCGAGTGGAAGTGCCTCTAGAAGGGGTGTGCTTGAGTGCACTTTATGGCCGGCTCAAGCGGGCTTGATTCGGTCAAGGCCCCTTTTCCTGACTGAAGAGAGAGTTAATACCTACTTAAAAGACCTATAACCCTTCATAATCAACCATGAGGATGATTGCGATGTATATACCAAACCAATAGGGTTCTTTGATATTGAAAGTCCTTGTGGGGCCTTAGAAATGGTACATTTGACTGTTTAACATGACCCAACGAAAATTATAATCACATGAGAGGTCTTGGGGGCTGAGATTTTCTCATGTGCCTAATCTAGTTTGCCTAGCACCTAACCATGGGTGTTGGATTAGGAGAACTCGATGTACCTCGCGTATACAATGTGACACCAAGGCAAAGATAGCCCCGTACATCGAATCACCTAAAACTACATCGTAATAGACGATTAGAGACGGCGGGTGAGTAGATTAGGATTGGATAGTACATTACCTTTATTCTTTTAATCAAATTGGATGTAAATTGGAACTTTATTGCTGACCTTAATTTCCTAGTATAATTGTTTGCTATGCTTGATACATATTACTCCCAAATTGTTACTGTGATTGGCACCTTCTTCCTTTTCTATAAATTCTAATGTAAATCGATTTGGCATGTGAACTGAGTGAGTATGAGACTCGAAATGAATTGACACGTAAAGAATAGAATAGAATTTAATTGTCTTACTCAAGGTCTATTATTTGATTTGAATGGTCCGACACTACTTACCTTTGACCTTATGAGACCCGCGGGGTTAAGTTCGGTTTAGATAATTGGTAGCATTGCAATAGGTTTTCGAAGCTACTGGGATTCCAAGCGGGTAGCCAGATGTACCTTTGGCTAGGGCACTTGTGACATCCTAACACTTGTTGCACTCTATATTGAGAGGATAAAAATGGTGCCTTTGACCATTTAACATGACCCAATGGAAATTATAATCACATGAGAGGTCTTGGGGACTGAGATTTTCTCATTTGCCTTATCTGGTTTGTCTAGCACTTAACCATGGGTGTTGGATTAGGGGAATTCGATGTACCTCACGTATACAATGTGACGACACCAAGGCAAAGATAACCCGTACATCGAATCACCTAAAACCGCATTGAAATAGTTGGTTAGAGACGATAGTGAGTAGATTAGGATTGGATAGTACATTACCTTGATTCTTTTAATCAAATTGTATTACATACTGGAACTTTATTATCTACCTCAATTTCCTAGTATAATTGTTTTATTTGCGTGAATCATATTACTGATGTGATCTCAATCAATCATAAAATATCATAAGTGAACGGGTGTCTACGAATAGACAACGGCAAGTACGGGTCGAACCCACAGAGAGCAATTCAAGAAGAAAACTTTCTGAGAGAGATGATGCAAAAAAATGCTGAAAATTAACTAAAATAATGAGATAACACAGATAATGAGATTGATCAAGGCGTAGGAATCCATCAAGCAATCCAAAACCACTTTTTTTTATTATTGAAAACAATTGTTTGATCAGTTTTCTACTTCAGATCTGGATCCAATCAAGGCACCCAAATTCAGATGATAAAACTTTAAAAACCAATTTCGAGAGAGATTTATTTTTTCTATAAAATTCATCAAATAGTCAAGACATCCTTTTCTTCATAAAATTACTAAAGTTACCTAAGTATTACCCATCAAATCTAAGCAGAGGCCATCAAAGAGAATAAAACCCTAAGTATTATCTATTAAAAATAAGCATGGATAATCAAAGACCTAGTCTAGCATTAATTAAGAAATACAATATAAAAGGTATCGACTGGTACGAAGACAAGCCTATTAAAGCATTCTGATGGCGCTATGTTCGCGGATCGCCTCAGGACTACCGGAGTCAGTGGATGTGAGAATCCATGGGGTCCAACCCTTTCGTGAAGAGAGGCGAGTGAATCGCATCGAAGTCTTTTGTGTACGGGTATGCCAAATTTTCTATTCTACTTAAAAATAACAAACGGTGGTACGTAGATCCACATTTTCAAGTAGCAAATAAAATAATCTTTTTCTAGCTTTCATTGCACATGTGTTAAGAAAAGAGATATAATTTAGATTTTGGATGCTGTGAAAGGCGAATTTCATTTGTTTGTTGTGAAAGACGATGTTTTTGCAGCGAAAGGCGCTCATCAAAAGAAAAGAAAATATTTTTTATTTTTGTGTCTCTTTTAGAAATACAAATACAATGAGAAGAAAAAAAAGGAAATCTGACTTCATAGGAGACTGCGCAGACTCGTTCAGATTGACGGTCACAAGTCATTTTGGGCTTCACCATCATCCTTCTGATGATATCAGAGGATGCTTTTGATTCTCTTGGCTAAGCTTGAATCTTATATTTTTATCGAATAAGGATAAAAAAGAGATCCTATATCCATATGGTTTTAGCAAGTGTAAGTGCCTAAATTTGTGCGGACTTATGTAGGTGGATATGAAAATTCTCTTGAGAAAGATCGAATGTTTGAGACCTGAAAAAGGAGAAGAAAATTGCAATCAGAGACCCTGGCTGCTCTCAGCGCAAGGCCCTCCAATGCCTAAGTTCCACAACTCAACGAAGGGAAGGAGGAATGGAAGTTTCTGTATGCATAGGCATAGATGTATGTGTCAGTGCCAACGTACCGTTTCGAATTAGTCCCCTGTATATGTAGGCTGAAAATCCTGTGATCTCGTCCTGATTTTTCGATGATTGAATCTTATCCGAAGTTTATCCCGATCCGTCAGGGATTATGGATGTAATCACCGAATAAGAATAACTCATTATCTCTATCCGGTGCTTATCTTTGTCTCTTGACACGTTCTGTAATCGTGGACATACGCTCAGTACTTATCTCGGTTATCTGATCCGAACTGAAGATGATACTGAGACCAGATAAGAACGCATCCTGCACCATTACCGAGGTGCGAATAACCGAGGCCAGGACATACCTAGCTGGTACTTTTACCGAAGCTAGCTCAGGCTCGGTACAGGCTGGCACTGTTGTCGAGCTAAATATAACTGGCACTGTTGCCGAGCTGCATGAAGCCGAAATTAGAACAAGCCTAGTTGGTACTCTTACCGAATCTGGGGCTCATCTCGGTATTATGAAAATGCCCCCACACAATTGCCCCTAGCTCTTGACCTCTTAGAGCTCCCTAACTCTTTGAGGTCGGGAGCTAAGCATTATGATGGGAGAGTTCTTCTAAGTGTTGAGTTCGGAGCTTTTCATCTCGGTGCCGGCTGCTGACGGTCGTTGAAGCCTGATCCTTATCATGGCGTCGCTTAGCCTGCTCGAGGTAATTAATAGCGCGTTTAAGTTACTGCAGAGGATGAACTGGCAGTACCACGTGTCACCGTTTGCTTGGTTGTCCAACTATTTCGGAGAGACGTGTATGGTGCTCGAGGTGTCGCCTCGCACGTGCGCCCTAGAAATTCAAAAAGGTGCCCTTCCTTCCTTATATATAGGGGTGCTTCCCCTTTCTTTCTTTTACTTTCGCATCCATTTAGAGAAGAGGGTTTTTGCAAAGGAGAGAAGTCTCATCGTCGTCGACCTTCTCCGATCTAAGTTTGGCGCTTCTTGAGTCTGTTCTGTCGTTCAGTCTTTGTAAGTTTCCTTCTTCCTCATCTTCTCTATTTCTTCATTCTTGCTTCTGTTAGGGTTTCTGCCCCTTTTTCCTCTTCGAGTTCTTGATCCTTACCCTCGTTTTCCAGTTTCTTCAAACCTAGAAATGGGAATTTACAGGCATTGGTTAGACACCCCTGAAGCCATGGCTGGATTTAGAGCTATGCATGGGACACCAGACGATGTTCTGACCAGGTTAGAAAACTCAGAAAGCTCTTAATGGCTGGACCTTCCATGATGGCTGGATGCCATTCCCCTTAGTTACAATAGTAGAGGGTGGCATTAGGTTTCCCCTTCTTCCACTTCTGAGAACCTGTCTTCGGAAGTGGAACTTCTGTCCTTTCCAATTGATGCCCAACAACTACAAAATAATAATGGGTGTCGCCGAGCTCAACAAGATTCTCGGCATTAACCTCGGTGTCTATGACATCGAGGACGTCTATGACTTGTGTAAATCCGTAGGGGATGATGACCGCTTCTATCTTAGGGGAAGGCCAAGATGGGAGTCCTTCGTCGTTGATTGGAGGACTCTAATAGGCATGCTGGAGATGGCCGCTTATTTGTCTCGGGCAACTAGGAGCTCGGGGGGGCCGAGACCGAGTTGGAGAGGATATACAAGGTCCCTCGTCGCTTCGCGACTCCTCAGAGTAAATACCGACCCCTTTTGAGTTCTCGCATTTTCCTTTTTCTTATTCTGCCGAACTGATGCTTCCTCGTTTGCCGTGCAGGCGTCAGTGAGAGGAGGTGAGAGGCCAATCGAGCCGGTTGGAAGAGAAACAACACTTGGCTTAAGGCTGTGTGCAGCTACCAAGGTCATCACGGGCGAGCTGCTTCGGATCTCCTAGGGTACAAGCCGAGGTATCATTCGTACATTAAGAGAAGGTCTGGACAACCAGAGGGAGGGGAGCCGGTGCTAGCCCTGACCAACATTGAGCGTCGAGTAGCTTTGGGCGCCGAGGCCTCCACATCACTCGCTGACTCAAATGCCATAGACTTGCAGTAAATCTTCGAATCCTACACATCTCCCTCCAGTCCAGAAGAAAGAGAAAAGGATATGGAGCGACGCTGACCTCCTTTGAAGGTTAAAGATCTGGTGGCTAGATTTTATGGAGGCCAAGCTCCCTCTGCCTCCACGCCCTCTGCTGTAGATCCTACTCCCGCCTCTACGGCCTCGAGTGCCGCTGGTACATCCAACCCCACTCCTGTTACTTCTTCAAGTATAGGAGTTCGGGAGTGCCTTGCCGGAATCCCTAGGGAAGGGGGTCGGCCAGAGAAGAGGCCCATATCTGAGGGCCCGAGTTCAGGAGCTCGGTGACATCCTGTCGATGCTACGAGGGAGAAAGCTCCGCCAGAGAGGAGGCCCAGGGCCGAGGGCTCAGCGGAACAAGGTCTCGGGTTAGTCTCGGTCTCTCAGCCTACCGGGCGGGCCCTGTGGAGATAGAACCTTCAGATCGAGCCCGGGAGGCCTCTAAATGTGGAGGATCAAGTGGCCGGTAACCCCTTGTTCATTGCCGCATTTTCCAAAGCCTGCGCTCTTCCTTGTGACATGGAGAAGCATAGGAAGGTTGATGACATGGGGTTGCTATTGTTGTCACTTTAGTCGGCTATCTCGGTGAGTTTATTTCTTCACAATTTTTGCCAAATGCTTGATTTTGATTGTTTCTCTAACGTTTGTTTCCTTTTGTAGAGTGTGCAGAAGATCCAGATCATTATGAACAGATCTTGCCAGAATGCCTCTAGAGTTTCGCAACTGGAGGCGGAGAAGGAGGAGCTCGTCGCGGCTTTAGAGGTGAGCAATCAGAGGCTGAAGAAGAAAGCCGAGAGGAACACTAGCCTTGCTGCTGAGGTGGATACGGTGGTAGCCGACATATGAAGGCTGAAGGCCGAGACCCACGAACTGAGGGGGACGGCCGAGGTTGAGGGGAGGAGAGCGGCCGAGCTCGAGGTCGAGCTGGCTAAGCAGAAGACCGAACTCGAGGCCACACTAAAGCAAAAGATTGATCTTGAAGCGTCAGTCCAGGCCGAGACCGAAGTTGCTTTCAAAGACGGGGTGGACGCGGCAACGAAGGAGTATAGTGCTTAAGTTGAAAGGTTAAGCTCATATCCGTTCGAGCTTGGGTGCCGGGCTGCTCTGAAAGAAGCAGGGATCTCCGAAGACCACCTTGTATATCAGAACCCACCCAAGTTCTCAAATCCAGTGCTTGAGCCGAGTTCTGCCCCTTCTTCCGAGGCTCCCCTTGAAATTGTTCCGACTCCTCCTCCTGAAGCTCCTTATGCATCGACTGTCCCTCCGTCTAGTGTTTTTCCAGAAGATCCTCCTTCTGTAGTCGAGAATGGTGATTCTAGGGTTGCGTAAGCCGAGGCCGATGCTACCATCGGGGCCGCGACTTAAAGATCTTGTTTTGTTGTTTTTGATACATTTCTCTTTCATTTTGTAATGGTGGGAAATGTGATGTCGGTATATTCTACTCTTTTTTTTTTATGAATACAATGGACCTTTCTCTTTTTCATGCCTGCCCTCAAACATTGAGAATTACACGTGTTCGACTTCAGTTCTGTAACCGAGTTCTTTACATGCTCTCTTCCGAATTTGTTAAAAGTAATCGAGTCTGGTCCAATAACCGAAACAAATAATTGAGGTCGGTTCAATAACTGGAACGAGTAACTGAGTTCAGTTCAATAACCGGAACGAACATATTCCCGAGTTCCGCAACCCGGCGTTTTGCATAGCTGGTTCCACAAGCGAGCTGAGATAGCCGCCGAGTTCTGTAACTTGTGGAGAATTGAAGGAAACAAGTACAATCCTTCCACAAGAATTTCTTTTATTGATTCCAAAAGTCGAGTACAATTCAAAAATAATATTTCTTGAGGTGCGTAGCATTCCATGGCCATGGCAACTCTTTACCATTCATGTCCTCGAACCTGTATGCTGACTGTCCGCTGCCGAGATCACCTTGAATGGCCTGTGCCAGTTCGGTGCCAACTTGCCTTCATTGGGATTCCTGTCCGCAGGAAGCATCTTCTTCAATACCAGTTCTCCAACTAAAAACTTCATCTCTTTAACCCTTTGATTGTAACCTCTGGCCAATTGTTGTTGGTAAGAAGCTAGGCAGATAGCTGCGGCTTCCCTTCGCTCATCTACCAGGTCAAGCTCTCTGGCCAGATTTTCATCATTATGGCCATGATCAAAGAGTTCCGACCTTAGGGTTGGGAGACCGATCTCAAGAGGGATCACGACTTCCATTCCATAGGCTAGGGAGAAGGGTGTTGCCGAGGTGGAGCGCCTTGGAGTAGTTCTGTATGTCCGGAGGGCACTCGGAAGTTCCTCCACCCACCTTCCCTTGGCTCGGTCGAGTCTTTTTTTGAGCCCATCGAGCACCACTTTGTTCGAGATTTCTGCCTGACCATTGCTCTGTGGATACGCTGAAGTCGAGTAGAAGTTCCTGATGCCGAGCTCGTGACAGAAGTTTCTGAAGAAATTGGAGTCGAATTGAGTCCCATTGTCCAAGACCAGAGCTCGCGGTACTCCAAATCTTGTGATGATATTCTTCCACACAAAGTTCCTCGTATCTTGCTCGGTGATGGAGGACAATGGCTCTGCTTCTATCCACTTGGTGAAGCGGATAAGAATAACTCATTATCTCTATTCGGTGCTTATCTTTATCTCTTGACATGTTCTGTAATCATGGACATACGCTCAGTACTTATCTTGGTTATCTGATCTGAACTGAAGATGATAATGAGACCAGATAAGAACGCATCCTGCACCATTACCAAGGTGCGAATAACCGAGGTCAAGACATACCTAGCTGGTACATTTACCGAAGCTAGCTCAGGCTAGGTACAGGCTGGCACTGTTGCCGAGCTGCATGAAGCCGAAATTAGAACAAGCATAGTTGGCACTCTTACCGAAATTGGGGCTCATCTCGGTATTATGAAAATGCCCACACACAGCAAGCATTAAATTGCCTTGTGTAAATGGAGGTCTTGATTTGAAGCTTTCTAAGCGCGCATTCGGTTGCACTGTTGGGTCTGAGAATCAAGTATTTTCATTTCTTCTTGGCTTTTTGGCCCATCCTCTACATTAAGGAGACATGTTGTCAGAGTTTCGTTAGAGTTCTTCTTAGCTTTTAAAGGACCAATCATCCTGTATTTACGCTTTCTTCTTTTTCTTCTTTTTCTTCTTTATTTTTTTGTTAACAGACAAGAATATTGCTTCTTCCTTGTCCACTTCTGACGCTGCTGCTATTGCCAAGGGCAAACCACCTGTTGTGGTTTTTTAAGCTCCTTCGCCTGAGACTATACATGCTCCTCTTATACAAGAGGGACGTAGCCAGTTAGAAGAGACTTGTCGAAACGTTGACAATATTACCAAGGTTGAAGTGGTACAACTTCGCCAGGGGCCCTTAACTTTCAGGAAAAAAAAGTTGTATAGTGACATTCTAACTAATACCCCTTGGAATGATGGCCGTCAGGGCTCCCTGAAGAAACCAGACTACATTTTTTGGGATAGCAGTTGCCATGTTGTCCACCACCCAACAGAACACATTGGGTTTTCATTTGTTGATATCTACAGGGAGACCATCGTGGTATCGACCGAGCATACTTATAATCTTCTTTGAATTTGATTTCTTCAATGCAGGCCAGGGATGATAGCAAGGTCAGTTGGGGCTCGACTGAGAAGTTTTTCAAGACAAGTTCTTTCAAACATGAGGAGTCAGGTTTCATCGACACTCCCACAACAAAATTTGATTTTTTAGCTCCGAGTTACTTCATTCTTCCTCCCGGTGCTCATGTTTTGCAACTTAGAACAATTGGTTTGGGGATACTAGCAAAGGATGGCATCACCTGGATCGGAGAAAAGCACAACCCTAGAGGATGGTTCACACCTTAACGTGACTGGGAGTTGTGGACCAAAACCGTCTTAGAAGAATGTGGTGACATCTTGGAGACTGCAGGGGTGTTAGATGCCGTGAAAGTGATGGCTAAGTGGATTCCTTGCAAATCTAAGGATGTATGTCGAACAATTGTAGAGCTGTTCTGTCCAACCACTAACACCTTCATCACTCCTAATTCCGAAGTAGGGTTTTCTTTAATTGAAATTCACAATGTCTTTGGTCTCCCAATACTCGGAGAATTCTACGATGAACTTGTACCTCTTGACTCAGTTATAGAGAAAGAGACGAAGGAATTCTAAGTAGTCTTTTAGCAAGTGTTTGCTTTGGCGGAGATGTCCCACAATCCGCGCCACAATGCAAAGGCTAGCACTTGGATAAAAAACATGTTGCCAAAGGGGTCAGAGAGGAAGATCACATTCCGTGAGAGCTCAAATACTTTCCAGAAGAAGGTTGTGGCGTCGACCCTACCTCGATGAGCCCAAGGACGTAAATTCTGAGATAATACCAAGAGAAGGTTGGCAGCATTGTATTTGGCAGTTTGGTTATCAGAAGTCATCTTCCCAATTGCCGGTAGAGAGGTAAGATCAGGTTGCATTTATCTAGCATGCAAGATGGCTTTTGGAGTGAATCTCACTTTAGCTCTGGCTTTGGTAAGCTATTTGTGTACAAGGCCGAACATAATTGGCTTCTTGGTGAGATGTGCTAAGCCATATAACTGGTATTATAGGGAACATTTGTTGTATGCGTGGTTTGTATACCACTGTCGAGGGTTGTACAGACTTGGGAACCAATCGAATCTCCTTTTTTACAGAGCAATCACGAATGGTTCTGGGATGAATCTTCTGCTTCTTGATGCAAGAAGAGCTGTTGTTGATTTAAAAAATCATGACATACGTAAGAGACTTGTTATGGTGCAAGACTTAGAATGCACTGGTCTTGTCAGCCAACAGTGTCCAATGGACAAGACGAATTCCAAGACTCGGATCCTTCCATTAACCACTTAGGAAAATGAATGGCTTGTTCCTATCAGCCCTTCAGACTTGGTCTTTTGCTGTGATGGTTCGATTGACAGTCATCCTTATGTCCCAGCCCATTTCAGCTGACAGTTTGGTTACTCACAGGGAGTGTTAAGGCATCCAGGCCGGATCAAAGGAGCAACTGAGAATGCCACTCTTCAAGATGCATTGCATGCATGGCTTTTCTTCTTAGCCTTCGATATCGGTGCTTCTTTCAGATTGCCTAAATTTACTATAGCTGTCTGCACTCTTGGATTTGCTCGGTCGTATGCTTTGAATCAGACTTCTCTTCTCATTCTTCTCAAGGACATATTAGATGAGGTCGGCATTGAAGCTGAATCTAAATAAGATGGTTCACTTGATCATGAACATTTAGATTTATATATTCATGGTGCAACTGGATGGAAAATTGGGCTTTATGACGATGGGTTTGATTGTTGCGCACCATTTGGCCAATATCGTTACGGAACTGAGAATAAGCCTTCTATTCCTAGAAGAACTCAGCCCCAACGTTCACAACCGCTTGTTTTAGGTCTTGTCAAGTCTTCAAAAACCGCTAGTGAAGGTGCTGCTACTTCTTCTGGACAAGGTAACGGAAAGAAGCGAAAGGAGAAGGTGATATCTCCTGATCCTATCTTGAAGAAGAGTAGGCGAGGGGCACCAGACAGGGGTGTCAAGAAGGATAAATCCTCGCATTCTCACAGGGGTATCATGAAGATTATGGAGTTTGAGTTCTGGCTTATGTAAGGAATTTGGTAGAGAGTCAGTGAAATATGAGCTCTTCTTTTTTGTCTCTCATCTTCTTCAATTGTTTAGAAGACATGACCGTTATTTTCTCCATTTTTCTCTTGTTAGTCATCCTTCTACTTCTTTTACTCATCATATATCACTGCCTCGTCTCTACTGCATATTTGTTGGAAGCCTTGAAAGCCAGGCTTTTCTTTGGCTTGTAAGAAGGAACCAAGGCAAGTAAACTACGGACTTAAAAATGAAAATTCCAATTCCGTTAGTTTCTGTAAGTTTCTGCAAGTTCTTGATATATTTTGAAATGACAAGTAGTTATAGATTTTAGGTTTACTTGATTTTAATGATGTTTTTGATAAACCCATGATAGATGAAGTGTTGTTTTCATTGTTGAAATGATGTGTGACTGAGAGGCATGTGTTACAGAAACTGAAACCGTGAAGCTAACCTCAAAAACTAAGGATTTTTTTTATTTCTGAAATTTACTTTTTGAACTTGGAAAAGTATTTTGCACTGACCAAATTATCTTTAAATCATAGTAGATGATTATCTATCTTGATTAAAGACCGTTATTTGCGCATTTTCTCTGAAATTGATTTAAATGTGTGACTTTATCCGTTTAATTTTTGAATCACTTGTAATTGTTGACACCAAAAATTTCACTTATGCCTCTTTATATACCTTCAACATCAAAGAACTCACATGAAACTGCATCAAGCTACATAAGTGTGATTTCCAAAGCTTTCACACCATTTTGGATCGAGGAGTTTCAATGTCATTTCAAGGGTGATGATTCTTCTTGCGACAAAATGGGCGAAGCTACTTCAAGCATCAAATCTCCTTAAAATCAATTGTAAACTTCAAGATCCTTCAAAACAGTCTTGAGGAGCGTACACATCAAGTTTGGGCCATTTCAACATCATTTGACTTGGCTCTTGTCCAACAGACAACCAGGACCTTCCGTCGACAACAGTGCCGGAGACCCTGTCTTAAAAAGTAGAGCACACTGTTGGTCTCAAAATACCACTAAAGGGCTTTATATCAAAAATTAGGTCATCCCGACATCGTTTGGTCTAAAGTGCAAAAGTCGCATTTTCCTCATGACAAAGTTAGCCCTTCCAGCAACAACAACATTAAAGACATCAAATCTTCAATCAGACCCAAGTCCACTCGAGCGAACAAAGTGCTGGATTTTTCTTTTTGGAAGTCTGGGATTTTCATCTTGAGATGATGAATGGTATTCTTTATAACAAATATTTAGTCCGGGGGCGCTGCCCCCTGGGCCCCCGCGAGCTAACCGGGCAGCTTGAACCCCGCCGAGGGACACCCCCAGACTCCCTTTGTGAAGCGCATATTATATAGAAGTGGCAACCTAGTTTTGTGAGTTGTATGGGATACTAACTTGCAGGTGATAATGTCCTCTCTATATGGCCCACAACCCTTACTTTCTCACAACCCTTACTTTCTTTTATATGGTTATTGGTTTATTTGTGGCTAAGTGTAAAGGGCATCATGGTTTCCTTGGTTTCTCGTAAAAGGGCAAGGCATGGTGAATTTCTCTATAGCCCTTTTATTTTCGTGTTTAGATTACCATGTAAGTCTCATCCTTGAGGCATAAGAATTTATGTAATTTTCAATAATTTGTAAATTCTGGTGATGTTCGAGACGAATAAGGAAAGTGAAGTTTGATTCCTAATCAAAGAGATTAAAGATTACCAAAAGAGTTTTGGAGATGCTCAAAGAGTTTGAGGAATTCCAAAGTTTTGGAAAGTCTAGAAGTCCAAGAAGTCTATTCTGTTTGGGTCATGTGGAGGAGAGGACTAGTTTCTATTTTTGCACTTTCTATTTGTGGATGGTTGCTTTTATAGAATGTTTTAAAATATGATCCAAACATAGCAATTTCCAAAATTGGTCAAATCAAAATATTTTTTTCTTGAAAGAGTTCTAATTAGAGTTGGTGGGCCCATGAGATGGATCCATTGGTAACACTAATTTAAGAAATTGAACTTTCCTTAAAATAACTTGACTTGGAACCAATCATTGGTCATATCATGAGATGATTTGATGTCTATATTTGTAGGCCCATATACGTATAAGGAAATCCTCAAGTCTAAAATATTAAGTGGGAGCGGGGCATTTATATTTACAAATCCCCATGGTTTTCCACCATAGGTCTATTGTAAGGAAAGTATTAACCTCGCGCCATTTTGAGAATGGCCGTTCCCCACGGAGGGCTTTTATTTGTCTGGTTACTAAATATGGATCTCCTATGGATAGTGTTGGTGAGACGGGGCAGGGGCCCACTCCCCAAGGAGAAGCTGCCCGTAACAGTTGTCATGCAATTTTAGTTGGTGGGTCACACTTAACTAAAATAATAATGTAGTATTCCCAAGGATTTGCCTCATGTATTTTAGAAACCGAAGCTAATCGGGAGTCGTACATTATTTGGTATGAGATACCTAGATAATAATGAATGATGGGGATCATGGACAGTTAGTCTTAATCATAATTATGACCAACATTTATCCACACCAATCTAGGTGGTATTTGCATTCCCCAAGGAGGCATACCCCCGGGGATTGGGATTTCAATGTATTCTGAATTTAGTGGTTATGAGGATTCCCACATAAATTTGGTAGAATACTAAGTTATTTAAATTCATTAATTGAATGTATGATTATATGCTACAGTATTTTCAAGCAAAAATTCGAATACTCTCAATCCACTTGCGACCATCCTCAACCAGAATAAGTTGGTGGGATCTAACTATGTAGACTGAAAACGAAACTTGGATATTGTCCTAACTGCTTCAGGATATAAATATGTTCTTACCAAACCCCCCCCCCCCCCTTGATGAGCCTGGCCCGGATGCATCAGAAGAAGAAAAGGAACTTTACACCAAATGGGCCAAAGACAATGAGATGGCCAGATGTTACATTCAGGCATCCATGTCTAGTGTTTTACAACACCAACATCAATCCTATAAGATTGCATACGATATTATATTGAACTTAAAGGAAATGTTTGCGGAACAAGGCAGGCCTGCTAGGCAAGCAGCTATGAGGGTGCTTATTAGCACCAAGATGGCTGAAGGTACATCAGTATAGGAACACATGTTGAAAATGATGGACTCATTGAATGAGTTAGATGTACTGGGAGCTGCGATTGATGCAGAGTCGCAGATTGACATAATCCTTGAGTCACTACTAGAGTCATTCAACAATTTCAAGGTTAATTATAATATGAATAAGATGAATCTGACTCTGGCTGAGCTGTCTAGCCAACTGGAAGTGACTGAAGGGATTATGAAGAAGAAGTCAGCTGCCCTAGTGACAGAAAAGTTAGATGCCAAGTCCAAGCCTAAAGGCAAAGAGCGGAAAGGCAAAATGAAATCAGTTCTGAATGGTCCTAAAGTGGAGAATGATCCTAATGGTGGCGTGGCCAAGGGTAAGGGTTCAGGGACAAAAGGAAAGTGTTTCCATTGTGGTAAGACAGGACATTGGAAAATGAATTGTCCACAATATCTGTCTAAGAAAAAGACTTCATGTATGATTGAGTCACTTATTTCTGAAGTTAGTTTTGCAACTGGTACTTCAGAATCTTGGTTTGTGGACTCCGGGGCAACTAATCACATATATAATACGTTGCAAGGGTTCAAGGAAACCAGGAGGCTAAGTGATGGGGAAATAATTGTCAACCTAGGATCTGACGCTAAGGCGGAGGTTGTTTCAATGGGAGTCATTACTTTATGTTTTTCAAATAATAAGTTGGTTTTGTCAGACATATTATATGTACCGTCTTTACAACGGAATTTAATTTCAGTTTCTAGTTTGGTGAATAAAAATTATTCTATTACTTTTGGTACTGAAGTTGTCATAAAGAGGAATGGTACTTTTGTATGTTCTAGCAAGGTAACTAATGAGTTTTATTTGTTAACTCCCACAATGTATGAGATACATAATACTGAAACAATTAATAGATCATTATTAAAGAGGAAGTCACCTTCATCTAATCCAACAAAACTTTGGCACTTGAAGCTAGGTCATATAAACCTAAATAGGATTGACAGGCTAGTGAAAGATGGTATCTTGCCTTCATTGGTGGTAGAACCAATGCCTGTCTACTAGTCCTGTCTGGAAGGCAAAATGACCAAGAGACCTTTTTCATCTAAGGGCAACAAGGCCAAAGATTTATTAGAATTAGTGCATACAGATGTGTGTGGACCCATTAATGTCAGGGCTAGAGGAGGATATGAGTACTTCATCACTTTCACAAATGATTACTTAAGATACGGATACATATACCTTATTCACCGCAAGTCCGAGGCTTTTGAAAAGTTCAAAGAGTTTCGAGCAAAAACGGAAAAACAATTGGGTAAAAGTATCAAGACTCTTCGATCAGATCAAGGAGAGGAATATCTCTCTGCTGATTTTATGGGATACTTATCAGAAAATGGGATTTTATCCCAGTTGTCTGCTCCTGGTATGCCTCAACAGAATGGAGTAGCGGAAAGAAGGAACCAGACTCTTTTAGATATGATCAGGTCTATGCTGAGTTTCTCAGGATTACCTATATCCTTTTGGGGATACGCCTTGGATACTATGATGTACATACTAAACTTCGTACCATCTAAGTATGTACCTAAGACTCCCTGAGAGTTGTGGTCCGGGCGAAAGCCTAGTCTGCAGCATTTACACATTTGGGGTTGTCCGGCACACGTGCTGAAGTTTAAGACAGATAAGTTGGAATCGAAGTCAGAAGTATGCACGTTTGCAGGATATCCTAAGGGAACTAAAGGTTAGTTATTCTATAATCCCAGAGAGCAAAAGGTGCTGGTGAGCACCAATGCAGTTTTTCTGGAGGAAGATTATATGTTAGACCGGAAATCTTTAGAAAAGGTGATCTTGGAAGAAATTCAAGAGCAATCAATTCCAAATCCAAGTGAGACCGAACTTGAGGAAGAACCGCCCTTACCAGAGACCCAGTAGTTACACCAATGCCTCGTCGTAGTGGGAGGATTGTCAGACGTCCTGACAGGTTCTCGTTCTTGGGAGAGTCTTACGAGGCAGTCCGGGAAGAACCGGAACAAGATCCCTATAACTATGATGAAGCAATTAATGACGTAGATTCGGGACGTTGGCAAGATGCTATGAAAGCTGAGATGGAGTCTATGTACTCCAATCAGGTCTAGAGACTTGTGGACTTGCCTGCCAATATTAAACCTATTGGGTACAAGTGGGTCTATAAGAGAAAAAGAGGACCAAATTGTAGAGTGGAGACCTTTAAGGCCAGGCTTATTGTGAAAGGATATACTCAGAAAGAGGGTATCGATTATAAGGAAACTTTTTCGTGGGTAGCCATGCTCAAGTCCATCCGGATACTCTTATCCATTGCGGCTCATCTCGATTACGAGATTTGGCAAATGGATGCCAAGACGGCGTTTCTTAATGGCCATCTTGAGGAAGACATTTATATGGTGCAGCCAGACAATTTTGTAGCTAAAAACCAAGAGCAAAAAGTTTGCAAGCTGCAAAAGTTCATCTATGGATTAAAGCAGGCATCCCGAAGCTGGAACATCCGTTTTGACCAAGCAAACAAGTCATTTGGTTTTTGTCAAAATCCAGATGAGTCATGTGTGTACATGAAAAGTGAAGGTGACAGGATAGTTTTTCTGGTATTATATGTTGACGACATCCTTCTCCTCGGGAAAGACATAGGAACGTTGTCAATAGTGAAAGTTTGGTTGGCCAAAACTTTTGATATAAAGGACTTGGGAGAAGCTAGCTACATCCTAGGGATCAAACTCCATCGAGACCGAAAAAATAGGATGATTGACTTATCTTAAGCTGCATATATAGATAAGGTACTAGTACGGTTTGCTATGCAGGACTTCAAGAAGGGTATTACACCTTTCAGGCATGGATTGCACATTTCCAAGGACCAGTGTCCCAAGACACTTGAGGAAAAGGAGCAGATGAGGTCGATACCATACGCTTCAGCGGTTGGTAGTCTCATGTATGCTATGCTATGTACCAGACCGGATATCTGTCATGCAGTGGGTTTAGTCGGTAGATATCAGTCTAATCCAGGACCTAAACATTGGACTGCTGTAAAAAGTATTCTCAAATACTTGAGATGGACTAGAGATTACTTGTTAATTTATAGCAATGATGAGCTCATTCCAGTCGGATACACAGATTCTGACTTCATGTCAGATAAGGATTCCAGGAAATCCACTTCTGGTTATGTATTTATGCTTGGTGGCGGAGCAATCAGCTGGAGGAGTATAAAACAGGAATGTACCGTTGATTCCACGTTGGAGGCTGAATATGTAGTGGCTTGTGAAGCAGCTAAGGAAACAGTATGGCTCAAGAGATTCCTTATGGACCTTGGGGTGGTACCTTTGGCATGACAGCTGCTCACAGTTTACTGTGACAGCAGCGGGGCAGTCGCTCAGTCCAAAGAGCCCAGAAGCCATAAAAGCCAAAAGCATGTACACAGGAAGTATCATTTAGTCAGAGAGATTGTGCAGAGAGGTGATATAGCTATTACCAAGATAGGCTCTAAAGATAATCTAGCAGATCCCTTTACTAAGCCTTTGACTACTAAAGTCTTTGAGCAGCATGTAGATGGGATGGGCATGAGATGCAACCCTGACTGGCATTGAGCCAAAGTGAGAGATTGTTAGATTGTAAAGACTCAATCCATCAGATGATGTAATAAATTGATTAATTTCTTTATTTATCAATAATATCATGCTTTCCTTTCATGAGATGAATGGTGTTTTATTACTTAATGCACATGACCAATACATATGACATAATGGTTCATGAGTTGAACCGGGTCCCATTAGTATGTTAGATGTGATATATGTGCATGGATGAGATCCACACACAGGAGACATTTCTCAGAAATCTTATACTTAAAATATCTTCACAACCGGTGATGAGACTGGGCATCTCATCTAATAAGGTTGCAACACTTTGATCACTATGAGATAATGTGATTTGTCTCGATCATCGGAATGTAAAATTCTGGATTACGGCGCTGGTACATTGGATGTATTAAAGGACCATGAGAAGCACCTTATGGAATACTGTCTCGAGTTTAAGGTTTGCTCTCATAATTCCCTAGCAATAAACTCTCAATCCTGAGACATTGATGAACTCAAGTTTATATCTATTCATTTGCTTTGAGTCACCAATGAGTGAGGCCAACTGTAGGTCAATACCTTGGTGTCTTGGGTACGTGGTAGTAGGTCTGTGGGAGCATTCAGTGGTCAAGATGGAATCTATCTATATTATCCCCTTGTGCCAATTAATGGATTTGTCATTAGTAAGTGCGCACCCATCTCGATTAAGAGTTAATTTGATGATACTGATGATCATAGTGATTAATTGGGGCTCAAGGATAATAAGATGTGGATTAAATTGGTGGGACATTTTTAGTCCAATTAATCCATAGATATTGATAGAGGGGCCTACTTGTGGTAATAGGAAAGTTTCGAGTCTTCATTATAATTTATTCCTAAGACTAGCGTGCAATTGCATTTATATAGTGGTGTTATTTGCAATTAACTGTGGGCCCAGATTGCACATGAGATGTGGGGTCGTAGTGTCCCAGTTGGAGCCAGCTTTCTATGGAATCCCTAGTGGTCCCCACGCTAGCCCAAGTTATTGAAAAGATACTAATCCTACTTGAACTCTAAAAGGAAGGAATTAGAAAGATACTATTTCTATTTGAAGTAAGACTTCTAATAGTGGTAATAGTGGGTTACTAATTTGTGTGGAAGTGAGACTTCTATTTCAATTAGTACAAGAGGAAGGAAGGAGGTTGCTTAAAGCTATAAAAGGAATGCTAGGGGGCTGGGACGTCCACACTTGGATTTCACGCCCAGCCCTCCCTTTTGTGCAAGAGTTGCACATGTCTTATAGTTCTCTTCTAGTTCTTTAAGTTTCTTGAAGAGTTTTCTCTTGAAGTTTTCACCAGTCTTCTTAAGAAAAGAGATCTGATAAGGGTTATAGCGTGGAAGACTAAGAGGTCTTAGAGATCCGAAGTTGCTTACAAAGAAAGAGTTTCTTCAACTAGTAAGTCTTCTTCTCCATTAGAGCACAACTAGGCTTCAAAGGTATAATATGCTTCTCTATTAGTTGTGGATTATTTTGGTGCATAGTGTTGCTTGTTTTCTATCTTTTAGATAGGTTATTATTGTTGTACATGATAGATGAGTATGAGGGATTGCATCTTGGATATGGTTTATAGCCTTATGGGTACTTGATCCCTGAGTCAAGTGGGTCAAAAGTTTTGAAATCCTATCCACGAGGCCCACCTACTTCCAACAAATTCAGCACAATGTATCACCCTTAGACCGATGACCAATCAAAATGGTCAATACAGACTCTTGAAGATATGCTACGTGCCTGTGTTTTAGATTTTAAAGTTCAATGGGATGAGTACTTGCCACTTTGTGAGTTTGCTTACAACAATAGTTACCACTCTAACATCGGTATGGCACCTTTTGAAGCACTCTATGGCAGAAGATGCAGAACTCCGGTTTGCTGAGAAGAAGTCGGCGTGCGTATTTTTTTTAGACCAACAATGGTTGGGGAGACAAGTGACAAGATCAAGTTGATTTAGGAACGTTTAAAGGTTGCCGAAGCAGACAGAAAAGCAATGCTGACACTCGCCGAAGGGAATGCAGTTTCAAGTGGGTGACAAAGTGTTTCTGAAGGTTTCACCAGTTAGAGGAACTCTGAGGTTCGGACAGAAGGGCAGATTTTCAAGAAGGTTTATTGGTCTGTATGAGATTTTGAGCAAGATTGGAGATGTTGCATAGAGGCTTGCGTTACCGCCGGAACTTTCCGGGGTGCACAATATATTTCATGTTTCCATGCTCAAGAAGTACTTTCCTAGTCCTTCTCATGTTATACCACATGAGCCTTTGGAGATTCGAGAGGATGCTTCGTATGTGGAGAAGCCGATCAGAATTATTGACACCAAAGAGTAAGAATTGAGAAATCAGACTATTCATTGGGTCAATGTACTTTGGGAAAACCACGAGCTGAAAGAAGCAACATGGGAATTGAGAGACCAAGTTCAGAGGAAGTATCCACAATTGCTACCATAGGTAAAATTGTTTTATTTGGTATACCAAATACCCTAAGGGGTGGAGGATGTTAGATCCCAACCCAGATTAGCTCGATTAGTATTAATTAAGTGAGTGTTTAGACTTAAGTGAGTTTAGTGATCGTTGGGCTAGAATATGATAGATTTTTAATCTTGGACATAGCTTTGGGAATTTTGAGAGCGTTTAGTGTTAGTTAGACACGCTCAAGGATGCCTAAGCGCACGTGCTAGCATGAGAGGATGATATTGGTTTCTGATTCAATTGTGGTTTCGATTTCACTTGGATGGTTTTACTATTTTCTACAACTTTCGTATTCAGCCCGTCTGTGTTTGAAACCCAAAAATCCAAGTTTTGGCCTAAAAAGGCTTAAATTGACTTTTCACACTCAAATCTAGACACGAACTTCGAAATCTCAAAACCATGTCAATTTTATACTTTTCAGAAATAAAATTTTTCGATGATCATTTCGTCCTTCTTCGTCGCTTTCATCCAGGGCCCGCAAGATCGTGTTTTTATCAGCACAACCATTAGACCTGTTGGGGCTTTAGGAAGAAAAAGGCTAATGATCTCCTACATTTGTGATAATTCAGACTTCTATCTGTGAACTTAATTTTCAGCACGTCAATCTCATGCTCTATTTTTTAGTTGCCAGTGAAACCCCTCTTCGGATTTGGCTAAGGAAATGTTTCAGGCTAAAACTCATGCTTCTGTCAACCGATTCGTTTGATTGTGATGCTCTTCCTGGTCACATTCTCACACGTTGTATTTGGTTCTCATGAATGTTGATGACAAAATCTTTTAGGTACATGCTCAAGAGAGACCTGTAAAGAAAGAAAGAAAGAAAGAGAAAAAGAAACCATTGATTGAAGAAAATAGAACCGGGCGATGAACATGTGATGCGAATGCCACAAGTAGAGAGATATCTTCTGTTGATTCAAACTACTGGTTCCCACATAGTGGTGTCAAATCAATTGAATACATTTAACAACCATAAGTCGGAAGCACATGGCTGGGCTTTAGGTAAAGGAGGGGGGTTGCTTTAGGTAGGTTGGCAATCAGCGTAAAGTTTTTTGACCACCCAAATATGAATTATGAGATCCAACTGTATATATAGATAAATTAGTATGCTATGTAATAAGGTTAGTTACAGTCGCACATACTTCTGTGTCATGGTTAAGCATCATAGAATGGTTAGGCGTTTATCATGGAGGACAAGGTGCTCCACACACAAGACAGGTTCAGCTATGTACAACCCAGGAGTTTCACATGTGAAACAATAAAAACCTGGAACAGTTCTCCATGAAACTTGTGGCTTGGACTGATAACCTTCAAGCTTATTTTTCTGGAGGGATAGTATCCACAAACTTTGAATGTGGGTAATGGTATCTATGCTGTAAAAGTGAATAGCATGGATACTGTTTAAGTGGTGCATAGAAAACTGATCTTTTACAAAGTGTACACAATATCAGTTGCCAGAGAATGTGAAATCCACATACAAACTATATTCTAGTTTGTACTGAAGAAAAACTCAGGTTGTATGGATTCACAGAAGATTGGTTGCTTTTGTCCGTCTGCTGGAAGAACTTGTCTGCCGGAAGAACTTGTCTGCCTGCAGATTTGAGTCCTTGTTAGAATCCATGGATCGAGGCTCGTGTGATGCATTTTTATTGTATCAGAACTCCTTAGGGGCACAAGTATCTTGAATAACGATGATGATGAATGGTGTGGAATGTCCAATCAATGGACTGATCCCACTAAGATTTTTGTGGGAAGGAGAGTCCTTGTGCATGAAAGAGGTGTTTCAAGCAAAAATACAAAGATGGTTTATCTGAGAGAATAAAACCCAACTACCAAAATATATTCTAATTCCATATAATGAACAGTTTGACAAACTGTTACACCTCATTATAGGAAAGAAAATATTACAGTCCTACTTCAATTGAAACTAAAAGTAAAAATAGAAAGACAAATCTTAACCACTAAAATAAATTCTAGTGCGAATCTATTCGAGTACCAAATCAGCTTAAGCAAAGAAACTAAGATGGATCCC
The DNA here is from genome assembly GCA_003546025.1 of Camphora micrantha. NCBI lineage: Eukaryota > Viridiplantae > Streptophyta > Magnoliopsida > Laurales > Lauraceae > Camphora > Camphora micrantha. The sequence goes on along the minus strand of QPKB01000012.1, from coordinate 25,432,224 downwards.
CCGTTGGCCACCTCCCACAGTTTTACCCGGTGCATGTGGATAGGAGGGTTTGCATGTGCCCCTAGGGATTAGTTCTTGACTGTCCAGAATCGAGTCCCTCGTGGTCAGGGCCAAAGGCTCCTGGGCTGGGCGGGAGATACCCTGAGTTATTCACTAAAAAAAAAAAAAGGTGAAAATATGATGGATATAATTGCAAGAACAATTTATCCATGCTTGGAACAAATTGAACTTGTAAAACAATTGAACTTTGGTCCCCACTTGTGCCAGTCTACTCATACAATTCTTGGTAAGGTCTGGGGCCAAACCATTGGTCGACTTAGGATGCATCAAATGGGCTTTTAGGTTCTCCTTTGAAAAGTCTCATTGTCGATACATGAGGTTCCAGTTCCTTTTTGTTTTGTAAAACAGATTTGTCTATATGGATGTATTTTTACGATGGATATGCATAAGATTAATTGAACGGTGGATACAACCATCGAAAAATTTATTTTATCCTAACATTGTGAACAGTTCCGAATAATGTTAGCAGGTTCATATCATTGGTTGAGATGGTTAGAAACAACATAGTACAGTGCCTCGGGTTGTATGCTGTTGGTTGTCTGGCTAGGTTCTCACATAATGCGTGGCTTCATTTTGGATTTAACTGTTGGATGGAAGTATTAGATAAAGTACCCATTGGATTAAAACAGTGAAATCAATTGGAAGGAGTTGGCTTTCTCTAGTTCGAAGCATTACTCGGGTTGTATTTGGGCCTTCTCTCTTTTTGCTCCCTTATTTCCTGTCTTAGCTTGTCAGTTCTAATCTCATGTACTGTATGCTTTTATTAATGAAACCATTCAAATAAAAAAAAACAAACAAACAAACAAACAGTGAAATCAATGGATTCGTTGTTTGATGATCTGGATTAAAATAAAGTGGCTGGCATGGTCTGGTTTAAATTGCTTGAACTATTGGATTTAAGAACTCTGTTCTTTGTGTTCGGGCACTCATGGCTTGGTGGTAGGGTCATCAATTTCCATAAGGAGCACCAGGGCTTGAGCTCTGCTCAAATCTGTTGGAAGAAATCCACAGCAGCCAGCCAGCAGCCTATCAAAAGAAATTATAATAATAATTACTTTGACTATGTTACTAACCTTTGCTGATCAATGCTCCTTCTATCTGATTGCAGATAATCCTGTCTCAGGAAAAGAACATCCGAAGACTGAACGAACTTGTGCGGAATCTTCGAAAACAGTTGATCCAATGCAGAGGCAGTAATAATACAATAGATGGCACTTCAAATTCTCCAACTGCTAGTGTAATCTCACTTGGACAGAAGCAGATCCTTGATGATTAATCTCTACTCTAATGTCGAAGATGGCAAGAACATAACTTTTGAGTAATCAGGCATGTTGATATCATCTGTAAGGATATTCCATATATGGTTGTTGATGCCAGGACTGTGGTTCAACGCAGCCAGTTCAAACATGCACGAGGTGGGTGGGGGGGTGTTTATAAATTTTTTCAGTTGACTTGGAATTTTGGAGAAAAGTTATAGTAAAATCTGAAAGTAACATATAAGTTGATATATTTAATTATATATTAAAATCCAAAAGTAACATATAAGCTGATATATTTAATTTTCTACTAAATCAATAATGCAATATGTTACTTCTAGATTTGAGATTTTTGTTTGATTTTTTTTTTTAAAGATCCCTAGGTTTTAGGATTTTTCTCCTTATAAAAATTTAAATTTGATCAATCTAATAGTGAATCCATTTTCTATGTGAAATTTGGTTAGGGCCATATTTCCTACTAAAGTAAAATTTGGTTAGGACCTTATTTCCTATTAGAATGAAATTTGCAAGGCATTATTTTCTTTATTTTTTGTTGAGTGAAACTAGGCAAGCGCCCTATATCATAATACAGCGAAATTTGGTTAAGGCTTTAGTTCTTTGGAGAGTGAAATCTGGTTGGGGCCGTTTATTAGTGAGATATGTATTTTATATCAATTTGAGGCCCAAATACGGTTGTGGCCCTTATTTTATATTAGTTTGAGTGGCTTGAAGTTTCATACCTATTTTACCCCTTTCTCTATATCATGAAGAATCGATATATATATATATATATATATAGGGAGATGCTCCTATGAGAGATGTTCTTATGAAAGATACCTCTCACCTTATATGAGAGATAGGGATGAGGTCCCTCACACTTAAGTTGTTGGCATTGGATATGGACGTGAGGGCTCCCACATAATCTCTCATTTAAGGTGAGAGATATCTCTCATAAGAGCATATTCTATATTCATAAGAGCATTTTCCATATATATAGGAGATGCTACTATGAGATATCTCACTTTATATGAGAGATATGGGTGTGAGCTCTCACACTTAAGTTGTTGGCATTGAATATGGATGTGAGGGCCTCCACACAATCTCTCATTTAAGGTGAGAGATATCTCTTATAGGAGCATCTCCTATATATATGAGAAACATTCATATGCATCAACATAGTGAGGGACAACATAATAAGGTTGACTTTATAATACATCCGAACCATTTACACACATGGAAGCTTCTTAAGTACACGAGTCGATTTTTTTCCTTTAATATAAAATCATTAAATTTGTGGGTCACAGATGAAGGAGTTAGAGGCATGTGATTGACTCCAAATTTGATATATGTTCTTATTCAAGATGTCTCTTCCCATCCCCCATAAGTCCCATGATCAGTGGGTCCCTATGTGGGCCCCATTAAGTTTGTCCCTTACCATATTGTGAGGAAATGATGCACAAGAATATCCCCTATATATATATATATATCTCCAGAATGCCCCATTTAAAATGGGGCGTTTTTGCCCTTTTCCATTTGTCTAATTACGTGCTTCTAGGTAGTAAATGGCCTTTAAACTATAAGCTATAAAATAAATGTAATGTTCCACATTCAAAGGAAGACTAATCCTTGGAAGTTTCATTTTCATCTGAATGAAATTAGAGAGTTATCTGTTAGAATCAATGTTTTTCTTCCGTCATGAGGTTAGATCAGGTAACTCCATGGCTGATGTGTTAGCCAACCAAAGGGTTGATAGGTTGCTTCCTTGGATGGGTGTGATTATGTAAATGGTTGATATGTTGTTTCTTTGGGTGGGTGTGATTTTGTTAGTAGGGTTGGAGGTGGTGCATCTCTCTTAACACGTCCCCTTCCTCTATTTCTTTGGTTTTTTGTACTTTATACCTTATTTTCTTTGAAAGAAATCTTTCATTACCGTTAAAAAATAAATAAATAAATAAAATCCAAAGTTACTTTTCACGCCTTCTTCCCAAAAGCCTCAACAACGTCTTTCTTCTTCCCAACCTTCTCTCTTCCAAGAGGCCAAACAAACACATAATCTTTTTCTTGCAAGCGTTTTGCTTCATTATTAATGCTTTATGAATCTTGTGTGCCCTGAAACAATGAGCATCATTTTTTCGTTTATAAAACAGTGGTGGCATTTCTTTTAAATCTCATTGCATAAAATTCGTTCCCACATATGGATAATTATAAACAATGAAGAAAAAAAGCTTTATACATAGTGCTGGGCTTGATGTGATAACTGTTGAACATGCAAGCTATGTTAGGTTAAATGTGAGATGTTTGAATGCTACACAGAGGGATCAAATGGTTTGCTCATACATAGCCAGAACTTATAGACCATTGTTTTTGTCATGTTCCTCCATTCCCTTTGTAATTTAAAGTGTACAGGAAGTTAGTTAGAATCGATGGCATTTACACGGATGTTCTGACCCTACAATATGGGTGGAGAGAGTTGGAGAGGGTGAGAGAGAGTGGTTTTTGTGTTATTAGAGAGTGGATTTATGTTGAGAGAGAAAGAGGAGGGGTGGTAGGGGAAATACGAGAGTTGGAGAGAGAAGAAAATGGCAACGAAAGATGAGAAAGAGAAAAGAGGACTTGGGTGGAGAGAAAAGAAAATGGCAACGAAAGATTAGAAAGAGAAAGAGGACTTGGGTGGAGAGAGAAGAAAAAGGCAACGAAAGATGAGAAAGAGAAGGAGGACTCGGGTGGAGAGAGAAGAAAAAGGCAACGAAAGATGAGAAAGAGGACTTGGGTGGAGAGTGAAGAAAGAGATAAAAATTATGTGCGACAGAGAATCTGGAAATGCAACTCCACGTCAGAGTGAACCACTTCAATTTCATTTTCTAATGGAAGTGGCGTTTTGCTTTTAAAACTGCCCGGGAGCTGTGTAGCGTTCCCCTATTATAGAAACTCACTTTGTGGGCGAGATTTAGTGGCGTCAAGTACTTGATCGGATCGATTATTCATTTGCGGGACTACCGGGGTCAGCAGATGTGAAAATCCGTGGGGTCCAACTCTTTTGTGACTGGAAACAAAGCGAACATTAAATTTTGAATACGGGTATGCCAAATTTTTTTACTCTACTTAAAAATAACAAGTGGTGGTCTAAGAATCCACCTTTACAAGTAGCAAATAAAATTAACTTTTTTCTAACTTTCATTGCACATGTATTAAAAAAAGAGACATGATTTGAATTTGGATGCCGTGAAAGGCGATTTTCATTTGTGCCGTGAAATGCGATGTTTTTGCCATGAAAGGCGATTTATAATTCTTATAAAAAAGAAAAGACAAGAGTTATTGTTTTTATATCTCTTTAAGAGTTATGATTTTTATCTCTTTAAAAAATACAAATACAATGAAAAGGAAGAAAGAAAATCTGACTTCACAGGAGATAGCGGGGACTCGTTTAGATTGACGGTCGCAAGTCATGTTTGGGCTTCGCTATCATCTTTCAAATGATAACAGGAGATGCTTTTAATTTTCTTGGCTCGGCATTGAACCTCGAATTTTTAGAGAATATGGACTAAGAGGAGGTCCTATATCCAATAAAAATCTAAGTAGACGGGCTGAAAGTCGCATCTAAGTAATGAAGACAGTAGGAGAGGACTTTTGGGGGGGCGCGGGGCGGGGGCGCTCTTCAATTACCTTGTAGTGGTGGTCGCTGCAGAACTTTTTCAACAAAAGTGAGATCATCGTTGGAGCGTTGTAGCAACGTTGTAGAATTTTTTGTGGGATTTTCACATCATGCCCATCATCATCATGTCTAGGAATGGTGGAAATAGCCTCCTTTTATAGGCTTTTGGTGGCCATGAGGGAGTTTATGGGCTTTACATTCATTTATTGCAATAATGCTCCATGATGGGAGGAGTAACACATTTTTATTTATGTTTTTTGTAACCCATTTTTCTTGAGTTTTGATGGGCCATCAGAGAATAATGAGCCTTTAATTGCATTTAAACTCCATGATGGGAGGAGTTACATGGTTTAATACCATAATTATGTTTGACCTGTAACTTCCACTCTTTGGATCCTGATTGGGCCGTCCATGATAATGGTTAATTAACCACATTAATTTGTTATGAAGTGGGCCATTAACCGCATTTAGTGGCTGCCGAAATACTTGAAGAGTCGCGGGCCGCAACACTTCTTTTATAATTCTACCTACGACGTAGGGAGCCTTGATCGCCGGTGGATTTTTTATGTCGATTATTGTCGAATGATTATGTAATTTCAGATGTTAATTGCTACTAGTGGGTTGATACCATCTTTCCTGTTGATTTCTTGATCGGTCGGGCAGAACATGTGCTTTCTTGGTTAGCCAGTTGGTGATTTCAAAGTGTCCGATGACGAACTCATAATTTCAACGGCAAATCCGTGATATTATCGAAGATCGACAGATTTTGTGTCTTGAAAAATCAGATTTTTGGAAAATTACCGAGGCTAAATAGCTCGAAACATGAAAAAAAAAAAAACACAAAAAAAAGGGTTTTCAGCGAAAATTCGGCGACTCGTATTTCTAGGGCATGGTCGCCTTTTTCGGCCGTTTTCTAGGTTTTTTCTTCTTTGACATTTTTCTTGGTATTTTTGCACAATATTTGGCACGATTTCCTTACAAAAAACTTGATGAGAAGCCATGCAGATCAGAAAGCAAAGTTTCTGATTTTTCGGGAAAGCCGAATACTTTATTACGCAAAGGTGTTGATTTGCTGTCAGAAACCAAATTGGGTCAAACGATGTTAGAATGACCTGAATTTTAAGATGAAGCTTCTCGGGCAATAGATAAGACCAATCAAAGGCTTTTTCTTGAGTTTTGAAGCCGTGTGGGGTCCTGTCACCAGTAGACTTGGTTTTGTCGCGAGGAAGACGCCGCGCTTTAATGTACGGTCAAATGATGTCTGATTGACCTAAAATTTGACAAGGGGCCTCTTGGGATCATTTTAAGATGATCCATCAACTCCGATTTGTCAATCATGGTTCTGAGGGGCTCCGCCTCCTGGAGGCCTAATGTAGCTTCCGAGAGGTCAAAGTCTGGTCAAATGATGTCAGAACAACTTGAAACTTGACATGCACCCTCTTGGAAGTATTTTGAGACAATCCATGTGCTTTGTTTGATGAGTGATGACCTCGGTGGTTTCCGCCGCCAAGAGACTTGATTTTGCTGCTTGATGGTTGATGTTGGGTCAAATGCTGACGGTTTGACTTGAAATTTGACGTAGAGCCTCTTGGAAATGTTTTAAGATCATCCATAGGCTCTGATAAAAAAACTGATGTCTCCGATGCTCTTGTCGCTGGGAGAGCTGACTTTGCTACTTGGAGAATGCAGCTCTTTTCATTTTGGGCTAAACAATATTGGAATGGCCTAGAATTTGATTTCTAGTGGCATTTTAATGCCAATTGTGTGCTTTGTTTTGTGAAACAATGTCTCGCAGTTTCACCGCCGTCGGGAGCTCTTGTTCAGCTAATGGAAAAGTGAAATTAGGCCAAATGATGTCGAAATAGCTCAAAACTTCATGTGTACTCTTCTTATGGCTGTTTTGAAGAATCTTATAGTTTCTGTATGATTCTGACCAGATTTGACACTTGAAGTAGCGTTGCTTGTTGTGGTCGGATGCAACTTGATGTAGCTTCTTGACATTTTTGGTGTCAACAAAAGACAAATCTTCGGAGAGTGTTGTGCTACTTGTGGATGTAGTGGCAAGGAATTCTTGAGTTGATCGTCTTCTTCCTCTATCCTTTCTATGTTCTTTTTTAAAATCTTCTTTAATTTTCGTGACACCAAAGAAGCCCACAAATCCAACTTTTAAAACCCCATGGAACCCTTCAATTCTTCATTCTAAAGTAGCATCTATGCATACCCAATCCCAAACCCTATTCCCCACAAAGATCTCTTAAATTTGAGCCCCAATCCTTACCAAACCTAGATCTCAACCCTGATTTCGAGATTTTCCCTTTTCATCTATCTCATTAATTGCTGCAATTTCTATATAACAGCCAAAACAGCCTCTAAATCTTTTCAAAACCCTTCAAATCCAACCTAATAATCCCAACCCATAACCTTATGAGCTCCATAGGCTTCCCCCCAAATCTATATCATTAGAACCCAAAATCACTCCACACAACCAACCATAATTTTCTATCTGAATAACTTTTAGACTTTTCATATCTAAAATACTTGTAGAAAACCTAATTGACTATTTTCCTTTCCTCTCCAAAGTACTATCACGCCTTAATTAATCCTGTGAGATAGGTGCCCTAGTTACTTGCAAATGTAGACCTAAGAGTGCACAAAATCAGTTGTTATACGACAATAGTAATTTAGAACAACACCTATCTCTTTCCATTGCAGCCTCCTAATACTCCTGAATCTGATCCCAACCTTTTCAAATTTGCTTTGTCCCCTTTCTTTTTGTGAAAAAAAGAAAGAAAAGGAAATGCCTCTAAAGAAACAAGTGGAGATGACCATTTTGACCCCGAAACAAATGAATGAGTTGACGTCTGATGTGGCACACATATGGATGAATTGAGAATGAGGCATGATCGTTATCCATTGAGATCACTACAGGCCATGCTCGGGTAGCAATGGATAACAATCAAATATGAGATTACGTTGCATGTCTTCCACAAATTCAACAACTATTATCTTGAATGGAAGCACAAATTAGAAATCTCGAGCGCAACTATATGACTACAAATGTTGTGGAAGATAAACGTCTAGAGGAAGAACCTAAAATCTTAAATCAATGTAACTTAGGTCCTCAGAATTTTGATAGGGATTTGGGTATCAGAAGTGTTATTCTTAAGAATGACCGAAAGATGCAACCAGAAATATTCATGGGTTGGCTAGTGTTTGTAAACAATCTATTTGATTGCAAACCTATCACAATTGACAATTGGACAAAATGTGATACTTGTAGCTAGTAGGTTTTGTGGATATGCACTCTTTGGGGACAGAGTTGCAACGACGAAGGAGATGCCAGATATAGATCTGGCGGAAACACTGGCCGAAATGCAGGATCTGATGAAATAGAAATTCCTTCTGTTCAATTATAAAAAAAAACCAATTCTCCAAGCTATTGGACTTGAAGCATGGCAACAAGTTGATGGCCGAGTACATGGAGGAGTTTTTTTTTTTTTAGTCCAAGCAAGTTATGGCTTGGATGAATCCGTGGTGTTATCATGGGCTTAGAATGGACCTATAATATCTCTTAGATTTTCAGGACTTTGAAATAGTCGATGAAATGGTGTAACATGCAGTAAAGGCAAAAGAGATAGCTGACCATCAAGCTCGCGAGTTTGCATCATTTAAATGGATCTACCATAGATCTTTTTTACCGAATAAATGTACCCAAGATAAAACAAACCAAGATTCTAGTCAAGCTTCCTATCTAATAATGAGCCCAGGGAGGACAAGAACAAATCCTTATGTTATCAATGTCGGGAAAGAGGTAATTTGTTCCAATATCTGAAATTACCTCCAAAAGCTTTGACTTGTGTGATAGAAGAGTAAGAAGGTAAGCACGACGAGCCAGAATCCTAGTAGCAGTTGGCCATTTGAACAAAAGAGGAAGAACAAATTGAGTAAGTTGATCTCTATGGTGACTTCAATGTTGACATTCTGGTGAGTCAAAGGGCAGTGCTACAAAACCCAACACCAATTGTCAAAAAGAAATGGCTATGGAATTACACCTTCTGTTCGATAAGTCGTGTAAATGGCAAGGTTTGTACAGCCTTAAATTTGATGGTGGAAGCTCCTGACAATGCTGTGTCCTAGGCTCTTGTGAATCGTCTACAACTAAGGGTGCACAAACATCTTCATTTTTATTGCAGTCGATGGTTAATGACAGGTGATGAGGTGCAAGTAAGGCATACATGTCCAGTTACTTTTGTTGTTGTAAAGATATAGTGTGGTGTGATGATGTGCCAATGGATGTTGGAGATTTCTTCCTTGGTAGATTGTGAATGTATGATTATAATAGAACTCATTGGATGAGAGAAAATGCATATACATACGTTAAAGATGGCAACATCATTACACTTTATCCTATGAAGCTGGAACCACCAAGGATAGGATCAGGGTAAGAAGTTATGAAGGAACCTCTTCTAGTATGCCACTTCTAAGATGTCAATGCAAATAGGACTTGTGTTCAAGGTTGAACTCTTTTGCAACCTGGAGTTGATTTTTGCTTTGTTCACTACAACAAAATACAGTTTTGCCAATGCAGTCATCGCGTCTGGAAAGATAGGTTTTGCGTTGGCTAATGATTTCCCAACGCATTTCAGTGCGTCGGCCGCGCGTTGGCAACCATGTGTATCCAAATCCATAGCCAACGCTATTTTAGCTGCGTCGGCATATTCATGTACAATTGCCAACGCACTGCAGTGTCAGTCAATACGTCGACAAAGAGATGTGCGTCGGCAAAAAGTCCAACTGTCCTGATTCGAAAACCATATTTGCCAACGCAGTACCAGCGTTGGCAAAATAAGCGCCGACGCTGGTAGTGCGTTGGGAGTTCCTAGTAATGGCCGACACTCGCAGCGCGTTGGGAATTCATAGCAATGGCCGACGCTTGCAGCGCGTTGGGAATTCATAGTAATGGCCGACGCTTGTAGTGCGTTGAAAATTCGTTGGAAATTCCTAGTAATGGACGATGCTCGTAGTGCGTTGGGAATTCGTGGTAATGGCCAACGATGATTAAGCATTGGGAATTCATGAAATAACCGATGCTACCAATGCGTTGGGAATGCATGAAATAGCCGACGCTACCAATACGTTGGAAATGCGCTATATCTTTTGGCTAACGCGTTGGGAAATGCAACTTCGCCGACGCACAACTCACGTCGGGAAATGTTGTAATACATTTTTTTTTTACAGCGCACGCTGGTGCATCAGGAAAGATTATTATTATTATTATTATTTAAATTAAATTTTCATTTCTCCCTGTATACCACAAATAAAAATCTGAATACCTGTTCAAACCACCAAACTTGATGCACAACCCAATTTAAAATACATTCATTAACAAATCGAAAATAACATCCACAACCAAATATCCTACATCCATAAACCAAAATAAACCGACAAATATCTAAAATACACAAATATTACTACTTAATAATTTCCAAAAATCTTTAACATGTACAAATGTCTGTGATCAAAATAAAAAAGTTAATCCCTAAGAGCCCGCAGCCAGCACAGTAAAATCTAAAACCAATCTGCAAAACCAAAAAATAACACCGTTAGAATACAAGTAGCAATAAATTCTTACAAGGCAAAACATTCACTTCAAAAAAGATCTTGGGATAATGAGACAGTATTAAATTAGCATAATAATTCTATATAATCACTTTACAATATCCATATGATAATAACAAAAAATCACTTAGAGAATATTATATCCAAATGCTCCCCACCTTCACATAACCTGAAACATGCAATACTGATTCATCAAGTTCTAAAGCATTAAGCAATATTTCTATTCCAACATTGTGGTCTAGGTCCTCCACTCAATCCACACACTCTCAAACTATAATGTAGTATGCAGATCATTCAAAGTACATGAACATGAGCAATCATATGTTATTGAATGCTAAATAGATTCAAGACTGCCTACAAACAGTAAAATGGATCGTAAAAATTGACTTGTGGAAGTACTACATACCGATATGATTAAAGTTATTCAGAAAAGAAGGTGAAACATGCAGAAATTATAATGGGAACAAGATGTTGTTTCTTAATTCCGAGGCAGGCCATCTAAATAGGCAAAAGCTTAGCATAAAGCTTAATTTTGTTACAATGCTTCCTCGTTTTATTCACAAGAACATGACCATCTCTTTAGAGAACAAATTAGCATACGCATAGACAGAAAGAAAGAAGAAGGGAAGGGGTGGGGGGGGAGGGGGGGTTGGTGATGTTGAAGGGTATACAGTTATTCAAAGTTCAAACAGATCTTTCACATGGATATGATAGAGAAAAAAAAACAAATATAGATCATAATCAATGTATTATGATCTTTCAAAGTAGAGGCAAAACAAAAAATTCATACATGTTGAGGAAATACTTTCCTAATTTAAAAGTTTCTAAGGTACATAAATCTCTCCAATCTACAGTCATCCTCCATAACTCCTTTATTTTGTAAAATCTACTTGACTCCTAAGCAGGTGTACTAGTGAGGTAGAATCGAGTCTTTGGAGCCTACTTGTGGGTGGATGAAATATTTAGATGTGTCAAGTTTCACCATTGTTCATTCATTATACTAATGTGATTTAGACATTTAAATTTGATTTCTAAAAACTATTGCTACATGCAAAAATAAGAACACAAAGCTTAAAATAACTAGATGGGGGAAACATGACCCACCTCCAATTCAAAATCTCCAACCTCCTATATTAATAATTCACCAAGTGAGCTCTAGAAACCTCCACGGTATCATCACATTTGATAATTATTTTATCAATATTATATACACTATGTTAATGTATCATATATATTTACCTGTTTCTTGTACATAATCAATGCTTAAGAAATCTTGCTCATACAAAATGATCCAGTACCAACAACATGCTCGCACAAAGAACTAACAAGACAGAAACGACATATACATGATCATACAATACATAATATCCAATTAGATGCCGAAATGGTAGACATACAAAAGAGATTCCTTGAGAAGCATCCTTCACCATATCACAAATGGCTCCCTGAGGACAGTTCTTGGATAAAAATGAAAAAAAAAAAAAAAAAGATAATGAGGGGATTCAAAGCAATGTAAAGAATGCTATCAAATGTATCATTCTTGGGTTACTAATTCACTTTACAAACTTAAAATAGATTTTTTCTTAATTTGTAACTGGAGAAATTCCAAGGGCAGTAAAATTCAAAGTCCTCCTCAGAAATTCTGTCACTCACAGTTGTACAGAACCATTTCCATTCCACTTATTAATCAAACATATCCCAAGCTTTTGAATATAGGGAAATAAAACATTACCTGCTTGAGCTCTTGTTCTTATGAGAATCTGAATTCTCCTCCAAAACCAAATGCTTCATGTATAAGTGTTTCTCTCCCTTCCTTTTCTTTTTACTTCTTTATGTTGGTTTACTCTTTGCTTTCTTCCATGATATGAAGAGCTTCCACCCAAACACAGTCCTCATCAACACACATCTGTTTTAAGCCTCCACCATCACCTTCTCCACCCATCAGTCAACCCTTCCATATGTCCCTCTGTAACTCGGCACCACATCCATTCCCGTTCACATGAATTCTATTAACCAAGCACTAGAACCCAGCACCTGTTATATCTTCATCACATCATCACCACATCATGTCCATTCTAACAAGTATTTAAGCCACAAAGAAGATGTGAGATGAACAAAACTAGCTAAGAAAGTGTTCATCAATCCAAACAATGCACAAACCAACACCGATCCCATCACAATTCACAAAATGCAAATCATTGAATAATCAGAAATTGCATTTCTATATTTCCACATCACTGTATCAAGTATTCAACCCACAAGCAAGACATGAAATGAACGAAACAAACAAAAGGAAGTGTGCATCAATTCAACAGTGTACACATTAATACTAATTCCACGACAAAACACAAATCACAAACCATCAAATGAAACCCACAAACCACAATCATCCATCTGCTCCCTGTAAAACAAAGAATAAATAGTTAAATTATCCTCTTACAAATCATATAAACACAATCATGGCAATAGTAAGTAAATAATAAATAAGTAGATTTACCCCTTCGGAAGGATGTGGGTTGAAAATTGGATTTTACATTAACAGCAAATTGAATCGTTGTGTTAATAGACAAATACAATACAAGAGAAAATTTTACGAAAAATTGCTAAGCAACCCTACTTTTAAATTTAGGAATTAGTTGACAAATTTATAATACATATATTTGAAACTCTAGGACCTTTAAGCGATGGTCAAATGCACCATCCCTAGTTATCAAACATCCATTCATGTTTCTACCAAAAAAAAAAAAAAAAAAAAACATCCATTCATTTTTTTTTTCTCCTTGAAATGCTTTAGAAAATGACTATTACAGTTTTCATCATCTTCTACAAAAAATAAAGTAAATTGTTTTCATTAGTTTTTAGGGGTGGATGAACTAATGTGAAGGATTCAGATTGTTAAAATCTTAAAGGGCATCTTCTAGAAAATTCAGTCTCATTTCTATTTTTGATCCAAAAGAACCCATACATAGGCCATGCCGCAATTCAGCAATCAAATCTCATTTTCTATTAGTAATCTCTAAACTTAAAAGAGTGTGCAATACGCTACTTTCAGTCCAAATCTCTTTTTTTTTTTTTTTTTATTAGTAATCACTAAAACTACTACACATCAAAATGCATTCTCATTCATTAGGGAACAAACCTCATTGATTCCAAAAAGCCCCAACTCAACCTGACCTTAACCTGTCCCAAGTAGCAAGCCCAAGCTATAGATTCAGTTTGCATCTAGGTGGGTGACATGAATAAAATCACACTGATGATAAGTGTGACAGTAAACCTTGAGAATTGATACATCAAAGTCAGTTCCATCACAATGCAGATTATTTTAAATACTAATATTGTGAAAACATTCCTCAGGCAATTTTATATATGCCAACTTAGCCAACAATTGTCTACTCTTGGTGAACGACTAGAAATTATATTTTCTTAATCATTTTTAAAGTTTATTACTTAAATTTGACAAAAGTCACAATTCAAACCTTTTTTTTTTATCAAACCACCAAACTACACCACAAATATGTATAGCTTGGAGTTGATCTTTAATGCTCTACCCAACTCCCCCACCCACCATTTGGTGCATCATAGACAAAAGGCCATGGATAAACAACATTTATCTTCTTCCACCATAACAAAAGGCATAAACAAGCAAATAAATGTCATTTACTTTTATCTTGCAAATGGGTAGGTAGTACCCCACCACACCTCCATCACAGAACAATCCAATCACAACATGATAAGGTTTTAAAATATGAAAGACATCTAAATCTTAGGGACCATAACCATCATAGCCCTTCAAATGTAAAATTACTTAAACAAACACATATCAAAGAATTGATAACAAGCACGAAACTAAGAAAATGATGCACCCCACTTAAGGGTTTCAGATATAATAAACAAAGGGGTCAAAAAAAAAAATTATTATAACATTCCAGAAGAGTATCATCTACAATTAACTTACATCATTCAATCAACTCATCTCAACCGATGGCACTTTAAATCATTTGAAACAGGCGTTGAATTGGAGGTGTGACAAAGGCCATTTCAGAAGACCCACATCTGAAAACCCACAAAGATATTCAGAGATCAATGGAATTACATCGCCAAAAACAAGTAAATGTTTCAATGAAAAAAAAAAAAAAAAAAAAAAAAAAAACCAGAGCTCTGACATAAAACAATAACAAATGTGACCAATTGCAGAACCACTTTTCACAAATTAATATTTTTATTTAGAAAATACAACAAAAATATGAATTTGTCATGACCCATCAAACTAAAAACAGGGGAACATGGAACAAAACAAAAAATAATACATATGGAAAAACTGATTTTGCAGGAAATCTGTATTCCAACCTAAATGAAAACTTGGGTTTTATTTATTCTCTTTTAAAGAAAAGAGGCCTGTAACAATCAACCCATCATGAATAGAAAAGAATCTAGAAATTTGGTTAGGAATCAAAATACCAATCTAATCGTAGAAGGTCATATATCTTGGAAGATACCCAGATGCATTTTGTTTGTGTGTGTTGATATGAGAGAGAGAGAGAGCGAGTATTTATAGGGTGTTATTTATAGGGTGTCAAACTGCAAAGCCAACAACAATACATCTACTGAATAAAATAAACTGAATAAAATGCACATTCAATTAACTGTGCAATTCATGAAAATTAGGTTAAGGAGGGTACGAGTAAGAGGTGGTAAAAACAATAACTCTTGGGCGGCTGGTGGCAGGGGCGGTAGGGGGAGTGGGAGGAGGTTAGGGCGCGTGGAGACAAGGCCGGGTGGAAGCACTTCCGGTGGGGAAGGGGCCACTGGCCGGCACAAAGAGAGATGGAGAGAGAGATCATACCTTGGCTTGCTGTAGTTGTAAGAAGAAGAAGATTCAGAAGAAGGGTTTGGCAGAAGAAGGGTTTGGCTTGCTGCAGTTGCAAGAAGAAGAAGATTCGGAAGAAGGGTTTAGCTCGCTGCAGCTTGCAGTTGCAAGAAGGAGAAATTCGAAAGAAGGGTTTATTTACCGAAGGAGAATACAGGCAGAGTCTTTTATCATGTGAGGAATTTTCATGACTTTTAGCGGACACTCCTATGGCCCCAGTTCACCCCCATATAATACTAGCCGCTAAAAACATAACTTTAATTAGCCTCAAAAGTATAGGTCGCGGAAGTTAGATGCTAAAAACTAAAAAACAATTTCACCAAAATTTGACGCCATTAGAGTTAGATTTATATAGGCAGCCACTGCTCTGGGCACCGCTAAAAGTTAATTAAAATTGACTTTTAGTGACGGTGGGTTAGGATTTTTATTAGATTTTTAAGTGGTGCATGCGGGCTCAAAATGCATGCCTTAGGTGTTCTTTTTCAAATTGGGTGGGGGCTTTCCTTATATATGTGTCCGACCCTCGATGAATAACCACCATACATTTATAAGGTATTGTCAAATCTCATTTTGATTGGAGGTTATCTCATCATACGATTGAACACAAAAAAAAAAAAAAAAAAGAGTTAATAAAACAATATTTTTTTGGCCATGGTTTTTTGTTTGGTCAGTCTTACAGTGGTTCCAACTCAATTCTAAATAAAAAATTGGAATACCCCATAAATAAATGCATTTGATCATTTTGAACGATTCTGATTATCCATTTATATATGGGCACGAGTGGGACCCATCCAAAAAAGTTCCCAGCATACTCCACAAGAAGCTATTGTAGTTGCCCCCAGAATTTAAAAAAAATAAAAATAAAATGAAAGAGGCAAACATTTGGGAATAAATCAAAGTGATTAAAACGGTGTGCTCATATTATTTTGGCAAAATTTTTTTTTACTAAATGGGGCTTTGCGGATGTAGACATGTGCGTCGCCAGTAGGCAAAATAAATTGTCAGCTAGCGCATTATTGCATCGCCCTTAGGAAAACACGCGTTGGCAAAACTTTCACACTCTTTTGGGGGAAATCTTTGTTGGAGCCAATGTATGTTTTCCACAACTTTTGCCAACGCGGTCTTACTTGTGTCGGTAAAAGTAGAAATTCTCTATGACTTTTGCCAACGCAGTCCAAATATGCATCGGAAAAAAGACTTCTACCAACACCAATTTTCACTGCGTCGGCAAATAGTGTCGGAAAAGTTTTTCCACAGCTTTTACCAACGCGGTTTTACTTGCGTCGGTAAAAGTAGCAATTCTCTGTGACTTTTGCCAACGCAAAATTTCACTACGTCGGAAAATAGTGTCGGGGAAAGGGAAGTTTGTCATAAATAGGCTTTTATGGACGCAATAATGCGTCGGCAATGGTGCGAATAAAAACTAAGAGCTTTCCCAACGCACATCTATGCGTCGCCAGTAGGTAAGATAATTGCCAACGCATTATTGCGTCGCCATTAGAAAAACACGCGTTGGCAAAACTTTCCCTCTCTTTTGGGGGGATTTTTGGTTGGCGCCAATGTGGTTACCACAACTTTTGCCAACGCGGTCTTACTTGCGTCGAAAAAAGTAGCAATTTCTATGACTTTTGCCAACGCAGTCCAAATATGCGTTGGAAATAAGACTTTCGCCAACGCAAATTTTCACTGCATCGGCAAAGAGTGTCGGAAAAAGTGCAGTTTGTTGTAGTGGTTGGGAGTGGCGAGGGGGGGGGGGGGGGGGTTTGTTGGGTGGGGCGGGGGTTGGGTGTGGTTTTTTCATACTTGGTACCTACATTTTGCCATCCTCATTGAAAGCTCTATAGTTCACTTTATCTCATTAAAGACAACCCTTCTAATCTTATTTATTTTCAGAGTTTGATTGTAATATTTCTTTAAAAAAATAGATAAAACTAGTCACATGTTGTACCACCCTGATCCGAATTATTCGTGATTATCAATTAATAATAGTGTTTTATTAAATCTAATTGTGTTCAGTTGCCAAATTATGCTATTTTAGTTTTAATTAGCGTTATTGTGGTTGTTGGGTTGGATTTGTGTCATTGGTAGGTAGTTTTGGACTGGTTTGACCTGATTAGGTAGAAGGAAAAACTTTCTTGTAACTCTAGGTTATATGATTTTTCATCATATGCATATCATCTTGGAGTCACCACGTACATCTCGATGAGTACATCATTTTTCATATTGAACTCCACTTCATTAGACTTCAATTTAAGCAAGTTAATCACCTTTTGATCTCAGATGAAATTACATGGAATAAATTGGGCTTCTTTGCAATTTTGAAGAAAATTGCTTAAAACAGCCATCCCATTCTTTCCATCGATCGTTTCTCTTGCTGCATGTTAGAGTTCTTCTACTTCTCTCTTTTTTCTTCCCTTCTTTCTAAAGCATCAAGTGAGGAGCTTGCATGTCCCATTGAAGAGAAGATTTCTCTTCTCCGTCTCCTCCATCTCCCCATGTCCTTGAATTGGGAAGACCCTCTTCTTACAACTCTCTCAGCTGCCATAGGTAAGGCCTCAAACCTCATTCTTGAATTGGCTAGCAATCTGAGTCAAGGAGATTCAACTACTTCACATGCATGCATGCTCATCTATCATCTTTACATGATTTCATTGTTAAGGCTTGTAATTTGCGATTTTTGATTGCTTTTGAACCAAAGAAGAGTATAGAGCTATAAACACCCTCTTAGGCTACATGCATGTTGATATATCATTGATGGAATGTTGTGAATTTCAATTATGATCTCAATGCAGTCTTAAATTTCAATTTTTGTTTGAATGAGAAATGGGTTCTCTTGTAATGGTTTGATGGAAGAGGAGATTGATAAGGAGAGCGTTTTAATAGCATTTTATGATGGGGAGAATAGGGAATTGCAGGATTGGAACAAGAGGTTTCAAAGCAGACCCAAATGGAAGAAGTGAAGAATATGCGAAATTTTGGACCCAGAATTTTGCACTATCTGCTTAAGCGAGCCTGATGGCTGGCTCGAGCAGGTATGTCAGAAATCCTCCGAATTGGAAGGTTTCCATGCAAGCTCGAGTGGCTAAGGAATCTGCTCGAGTGGAAGTGCTTCTAGATGGGATGTGCTCGAGTGCACTTTATGGCCGGCTCAAGCGGGCTTGATTCGGTCAAGGCCCCTTTTCCTGACTGAAGAGAGAGTTGATACCAACTTAAAAGGCCTATAAACCTTCATAATCAACCATGAGGATGATTACGATGTATATACCAAACCAATAGGGTTCTTTGATATTGAAAGTCCTTGTGGGGCCTTAGAAATGGTACATTTGATTGTTTAACATGACCCAACGAAAATTATAATCACATGAGAGGTCTTGGGGGCTGAGATTTTCTCATGTGCCTTATCTAGTTTGCCTAGCACCTAACCATGGGTGTTGGATTAGGAGAACTCGATGTACCTCGCATATACAATGTGACACCAAGGCAAAGATAACCCCGTACATCGAATCACCTAAAACTAAGACGGCGGGTGAGTAGATTAGGATTGGATAGTGCATTACCTTTATTCTTTTAATCAAATTGGATGTAAATTGGAACTTTATTGCTGACCTTAATTTCCTAGTATAATTGTTTTCTATGCTTGATACATATTACTCCCAAATTGTTATTGTGATTAGCACCTTCTTCCTTTTCTATAAATTCTAATGTAAATCGATTTGGCATGTGAACTGAGTGAGTATGAGACTCGAAATGAATTGACACGTAAAGAATAGAATAGAATTTAATTGTCTTACTCAAGGTCTATTTTTTGATTTGAATGGTCCGACACTACTTACCTTTGACCTTATGAGACCCGATGGGGTTAAGTTCGGTCTAGATAATTGGTACCATTGCAATAGGTTTTTGGAGCTACTGGGATTCCAAGCGGGTAGCCAGATGTACCTTTGGCCAGGGCACTTGTGACATCCTAACACGTGTTGCACTCTATATTGAGAGGATAAAAATGGTGCCTTTGACCGTTTAACATGACCCAATGGAAATTATAATCACATGAGAGGTCTTGGGGACTGAGATTTTCTCATTTGCCTTATCTGGTTTGTCTAGCACTTAACCATGGGTGTTGGATTAGGGGAATTCGATGTACCTCACGTATAAATATGACGACACCAAGGCAAAGATAGCCCGTACATCGAATCACCTAAAACCGAATTGAAATAGTTGGTTAGAGACGATAGTGAGTAGATTAGGAGTGGATAGTACATTACCTTGATTCTTTTATTCAAATTGTATTACATACTGGAACTTTATTATCTACCTCAATTTCCTAGTATAATTGTTTTATTTGCGTGAATCATATTACTGATGTGATCTCAATCAATCATAAAATATCATAAGTGAACGGGTGTCTACGAATAGACAACGGCAAGTACGGGTCGAACCCACCGAGAGCGATTCAAGAAGAAAACTTTCTGACAGAGATGATGCAGAAAAATGCAGAAAATTAACTAAAATAATGAGATAACACAGATAATGAGATTGATCAAGGCGTAGGAATCCATCAAGCAATCCAAAACCACTTTTTTTTTTATTGAAAACAATTGTTTAATCAGTTTTCTACTTCAGATCTGAATCCAATCAAGGCACCCAAATTCAGATGATAAAACTTTAAAAACCAATTTCGAGAGAGATTTATTTTTTCTATAAAATTCGTCAAATAGTCAAGACATCCTTTTCTTCATAAAATTACTAAAGTTATCTAAGTATTACCCATCAAATCTAAGCAGAGGCCATCAAAGAGAAGAAAACCCTAAGTATTGTCTATTAAAAATAAGCATGGATAATCAAAGACCTAGTCCAGCATTAATTAAGAAATACAATATAGAAGGTACCGACTAGTACGAAGACAAGCCTATTAAAGCATTATGATGGTGCTATGTTCGCGGATCGCCTCAGGACTACCGGAGTCAGTGGATGTGAGAATCCATGGGGTCCAACCCTTTCGTGAAGAGAGGCGAGTGAACCGCATCGAAGTCTTTTGTGTACGGGTATGCCGAATTTTCTATTCTACTTAAAAATAACAAACGGTGGTACGTAGATCCACATTTTCAAGTAGAAAATAAAATAATTTTTTTTTCTGGCTTTCATTGCACATGTGTTAAGAAAAGAGACATAATTTAGATTTTGGATGCTATGAAAGGCGAATTTCATTTGTTTGTTGTGAAAGACGATGTTTTTGCCGTGAAAGGCGCTCATCAAAAGAAAAGAAAATATATTTTTTTTTATTTTTGTGTCTCTTTTAGAAATACAAATACAATGAGAAGAAAGAAAAGGAAATCTGACTTCATAGGAGACTGCGCAGACTCGTTCAGATTGACAGTCACAAGTCATGTTTGGGCTTCACCATCATCCTTCTGATGATATCAAAGGATGATTTTGATTCTCTTGGCTAAGCTTGAATCTTATATTTTTATCGAATAAGGATAAAAAAGAGATCCTATATCCATATGGTTTTAGCAAGTGTAAGTGCCTAAATTTGTGCGGACTTACGTAAGTGGATATGAAAATTCTCTTGAGAAAGATCGAATGTTTGAGACCTGAAAAAGGAGAAGAAAATTGCAATCAGAGACCCTGGCTGCTCTCAGCGCAAGGCCCTCCGATGCCTAAGTTCCACAACTCAACGAAGGGAAGGAGGAATGGAATTTTCTGTATGCATAAACATAGATGTATGTGTCAGTGCCATCGTACCTGTTTCGAATTAGTCCCCTGTATATGTAGGCTGAAAATCCCGTGATCTCGTCCTGATTTTTCGATGATTGAATCTTATCCGAGGTTTATCCCGATCTGTCAGGGATTATGGACGTAATCACCAGATAAGAATAACTCCTTATCTCTATCTGGTGCTTATCTTTGTCTCTTGACACGTTCTGTAATCGTGGACATACGCTCAATACTTATCTTGGTTATCTGATCCAAATTGAAGATGATACTGAGACCAGATAAGAACGCATCCTGCACCATTACCGAGGTGCGAATAATCGAGGCCAGGACATACCTAGCTGGTACTTTTACCGAAGCTAGCTCAGGCTCGGTACAGGTTGGCACTGTTGTCGAGCTAAATATAACTAGCACTGTTGCCGAGCTGCATGAAGCCGAAATTAGAACAAGCCTAGTTGGTACTCTTACCGAAACTGGGGCTCATCTCGGTATTATGAAAATGCCCCCACACAATTGCCCATAGCTCTTGACCTCTTAAAGCTCCCTAACTCTTTGAGGTCGGGAGCTAAGTATTATGATGGGAGAGTTCTCCTGAGTGTTGAGTTCGGAGCTTTTCATCTCGGTGCCGGCTGCTGACGGTCGTTGAAGCCTGATCCTTATCATGGCATCGCTTTGCCTGCTCGAGGTAATTAATAATGCGTTTAAGTTACTGCAGAGGATGAATTGGCAGTACCACATGTCACCGTTTGCTTGGCTGTCCAACTGTTTCGAAGAGACGTGTACGGTGCTCGAGGTGTCGCCTCGCACGTGCGCCCTAGAAATTCGAAAAGGTGCCCTTCCTTCCTTATATATAGGGGTGCTTCCCCTTTCTTTATTTTACTTTCGCATCCATTTAGAGAAGAGGGTTTTGCAAAGGAGAGAAGTCCCGTCGTCATCGACCTTCTCCGATCTAAGTTTGGCGCTTCTTGAGTCTGTTCCGTCGTTTAGTCTTTGTAAGTTTTCCTTCTTCCTCATCTTCTCTATTTCTGCATTCTTGCTTCGATTAGGGTTTCTGCCCCTTTTTCCTCTTCGAGTTCCCGATCCTTACCCTCGTTTTCCAGTTTCTTCAAACCTAGAAATGGGGATTTACAGGCACTGGTTAGACACCCCTGAAGCCATGGCTGGATTTAGGGCTATGCATGGGATACCATACGATGTTCTGACCAGGTTAGATAACCCAGAAAGCGCTCTTGATGGTTGGACCTTCCATGATGGCTGGATGCCATTTCCCTTAGTTACAATAGTAGAGGGTGGCATTAGGTTTCCCCTTCATCCGCTTCTGAGAACCTGTCTTCGAAAGTGGAACTTCTGTCCTTGCCAACTAATGCCCAACAGGTACAAAATAATAACGGGTGTCGTCGAGCTCAACAAGATTCTCGGCATTAACCTCGGTGTCTATGACATCGAGGACGTCTACGACTTTTGTAAATCCGTAGGGGATGATGACCGCTTCTATCTTCGGGGAAGGCCAAGACGGGAGTCCTTCGTCGTTGATTGGAGGACTCTAATAGGCATGCCGGAGATGACCGCTTATTCGTCTCGGGCAACTAGGAGCTCGGGGAGGCCGAGACCGAGTTGGAGAGGATATACAAGGTCCCTCGTCGCTTCGGGACTCCTCAGAGTAAATACCAACCCCTTTTGAGTTCTCGCATTTTCCTTTTTCTTATTCTGCCGAACTGACGCTTTCTCGTTTGCTGTGCAGAAGTTAGTAAGAGGAGGCGAGAGGCCAATCAAGCCGGTTGGAAGAGAAACAACACTTGGCTTAAGGCTGTGTGCAGCTACCAAGGTCATCACAGGCGAGCTGCTTAGGATCTCCTAGGGTACGAGCCGAGGTATCATTCGTACATAAGAGAAGGTCTGGATAGCCAGAGGGAGGGGAGCCGGTGCTAGCCCTGACCGACATTGAGCGTCGAGTAGCTTTGGGCGCCGAGGCCTCCACATCACTCGCTGACTCAAATGCCATAGACTTGCAGCAAATCGTCGAATCCTACACATCTCCCTCCAGTCCAGAAGAAAGAGAAAAGGATATGGAGCGACGCTGACCTCCTTTGAAGGTTAAAGATCTGGGGGATAGATTTTATGGAGGCTAAGCTCCCTCTGCCTCCACGCCCTCTGCTGTCGATCCTACTCCTGCCTCTATGGCCTCAGGTGCCGCTGGTACATCCACCCCCACTCTTGTTACTTCTTCAAGTACAGGAGTTCGGGAGCGCCTTGCCGGAATCCCTAGGGAAGGGGGTCGGCCAGAGAAGAGGCCCATATCCGAGGGCCCAAGTTCAGGAGCTCGGCGGCATCCTGCCGATGCTACGAGGGAGAAAGCTCTGCTAGAGAGGAGGCCCAGGGCCGAGGGCTCAGTGGAACAAGGTCTCAGGTTAGTCTCGGTCTCTCAGCCTACCGGGCCGGCCCTGTGGAGACCGAACCTTCAGATTGAACCCGGGAGGCCTTTGAATGTGGAGGATCAAGTGGCCGGTAACCCCTTGTTCATTGCCGCATTTTCCAAAGCCTGGCTCTTCCTCGTGACATGGAGAAGCATAGGAAGGTTGATGACATGGGGTTGCTGTTGTTGTCACTTCAGTCGGCTATCTCTGTGAGTTTATTTCTTCACAATTTTTGCCAAATGCTTGATTTTGACTGTTTCTCTTATGTTTGTTTCCTTTTGTAGAGTGTGTAGAAGATCCAGATCATTATGAACAGATCTTGCCAGAATGCCTCTAGAGTTTCGCAACTGGAGGCGGAGAAGGAGAGCCTGCCGCAGCTTTAGAGGCGAGCAATCAGAGGCTGAAGAAGGAAGCAGAGAAGAACACTAGCCTTGCTGCTGAGGTGGATACGGCGGTAGCCGACATCTGTAGGCTGAAGGCCGAGACCTACGAACTGAGGGGGACGGCCGAGGTCGAGGGGAGGAGCGCGGCCGAGCTCGAGGCCGAGCTGGCTAAGCAGAAGACCGAACTCGAGGCCACACTGAAGCAAAAGATTGATCTTGAAGCGTCAGTCCAGGCCGAGATCGAAGTTGCTTTCCAAGACGGGGTGGACGCAGCAACAAAGGAGTATGATGCTTAAGTTGAAAGGTTAAGCTCATATCCGTTCGAGCTTGGGTGCCGGGCTGCTCTGAAAGAAGCAGGGATCTCCAAAGACCACCCTATATATCAGAACCCACCCAAGTTCTCAAATCCAGTGCTTGAGCCGAGTTCTGCCCCTTCTTCCGTGGCTCCCCTTGAAATTGTTCCTACTCCTCCTCCTGAAGCTCCTTATGCGTTGATTGTCCCTCCGTCTAGTGTTTTTCCAGAAGATCCTCCTTCTGTAGTCGAGAATGGTGATTCTAGGGCTGCTTAAGCTGAGGCCGATGCTACCATCGGGGCCGCGACTTAAAGATCTTGTTTTATTGTTTTTGATATATTTCTCTTTCATTTTGTAATGGTGGGAAATGCGATGTCGAGATATTCTACTCTTTTGTTTTTATGAATACAATGGACCTTTCTCTTTTTCATGCTTGCCCTCAAACATTGAGAATTACATGTGTTCGACTTCAGTTCTTTAACCGAGTTCTTTACATGCTCTCTTCCAAATTTGTTAAAAGTAATCGAGTCCGGTCCAATAACCAAAACAAATAATTGAGGTCGGTTCAATAACTGGAACGAGTAATTGAGTTCGGTTCAATAACCGGAACGAACATATTCCCGAGTTCCGCAAACCGGCGTTTTGCATAGCTGGTTCCACAAGCGAGTTGAGATAGCCGCCGGGTTCTGTAACTTGGGGAGAATTGAAGGAAACAAGTACAATCCTTCCACAAGAATTTCTTTTATTGATTCCAAAAGTCGAGTACAATTCAGAAATAATATTTCTTGAGGAGCGTAGCATTCAATGGTCATGGCAACTCTTTACCATTCATGTCCTCAAGCTTGTATGCTGACTGTCCGCTGCCGAGATCACCTTGAATGGCTCGTGCCAGTTCGGTGCCAACTTGCCTTCATTGGGATTCTTGTCCGCAGGAAGAATCTTTTTCAAGACCAGTTCTCCAACTGAAAACTTCCTCTCTTTGACCCTTTGATTATAACTTCTGGCAAATTGTTGTTGGTAAGAAGCTAGGCGGACAGCTGTGGTTTCCCTTCGCTCATCTACCAAGTCAAGATCTCGGGCCAGATTTACGTCATTTTGGCCATGATCAAAGAGTTCCGACCTTAGGGTTGGGAGACCGATCTCGAGAAGGATCACGACTTCCATTCCATAGGCTAAGGAGAAGGGTTTTGCCGAGGTGGAGCGCCTTGGAGTAGTTTTGTATGTCCGTAGGGCACTCGGAAGTTCCTCCACCCACCTTCCCTTGGCTCGGTCGAGTCTTTTCTTGAACCCATCGAGCACCACTTTGTTTGAGATTTCTGCCTGACCATTGCTCTGTGGATACGCCGGAGTCGAGTAGAAGTTTCTGATGCCGAGCTCGTGACAGAAGTTTCTAAAGAATTGAAGTCGAACTGAGTCCCATTGTCCAAGACCAGAGCTCGTGGTACTCCAAATCTTGTGATGATATTCTTCCACACAAAGTTCCTCGTATCTTGCTCGGTGATGGAGGACAATGGCTCTGCTTCTATCCACTTGGTGAAGCAGATAAGAATAACTCCTTATCTCTATCCGGTGCTTATCTTTATCTCTTGACACGTTCTGTAATCGTGGACATACGCTCAGTACTTATCTTGGTTATCTGATCTGAACTGAAGATGATACTGAGACCAGATAAGAACGCATCCTGCACCATTACCAAGGTGCGAATAACTGAGGCCAAGACATACCTAGCTGGTACATTTACCGAAGCTAGCTCAGGCTAGGTACAGGCTGGCACTGTTGCCGAGCTGCATGAAGCCGAAATTAGAACAAGCCTAGTTGGTACACTTACCGAAATTGGGGCTCATCTCGGTATTATGAAAATGCCCACACACAGCAAGCATTAAATTGCCTTGTGTAAATGGAGGTCTTGATTTGAAGCTTTCTAAGCGCGCATTCGGTTGCACTGCTAGGTCTGAGAATCAAGTATTTTCATTTCTTCTTGGATTTTTGGCCCATCCTCTACATTAAGGAGACATGTTGTCAGAGTTTTGTTAGAGTTCTTCTTAGCTTTTAAAGGACCAATCATCATGTATTTACGCTTTCTTCTCTTTCTTCTTTTTTTTTCTTTATTTTTTTGTTAACAGACAAGAATATTGCTTCTTCCTTGTCCACTACTGACGCTGCTGTTATTGCCAAGGGCAAACCACCTGTTGTGAATTTTTAAGCTCCTTCACCTGATACTATACATGCTCCTCTTGTACAAGAGGGACGTAGCCAGTTAGATGAGACTTGTCGAAACGTTGACAATATTACCAAGGTTGAAGTGGAACAACTTCGCCAGGGGCCCTTAACTTTCAGGACAAAAAAGTTGTATAGTGACATTCTGACTAATATCCTTTGGAATGATGGCCGTTAGGGCTCCCTGAAGAAACCAGACTACATTTTTTGGGATAGCAGTAGCCATGTTGACCACCACCCAACAGAACACATTGGGTTTTCATTGGCTGATATCTACAGGGAGACCATCGTAGTTTCGACCAAGCATACTTATAAAGAGGGCGCATCTTCTTTGAATTTGATTTCTTCAATGCAGGCCAGGGATGATAGTAAGGTCGGTTGGGGCTCGACTAAGAAGTTTTTCAAGACAGGTTCTTTCAAACATGAGGAGATGGGTCTCATCGACACTCCCGCAACAAAATTTGATTTTTTAGCTCTGAGTTACTTCATTCTTCCTCCCAGTGCTCATGTTTCGCGACTTAAAACAATTGGTTTGGGGATACTAGCAAAGGATGGCATCGCCTGGATCGGAGAAAAGCACAACCCTATGTTAGGGATTTTGTATTTGCAATTTGATGGATGCATTATCATTCATGCATCATTTGATTTGCACACATATGCATTGATTTGAGAAATCTTGAAATCTTGTTTTATACATGCATTGTTTTTAAGACTTGTAAAAATCTTGGTTCATGCATGTTTTGATTTTAAACTTGGATGCAATTTGTTTTGAAAAGGAATTTTATGAATCAAGCTAGCCTTTGGTTTTAAAACATTCAAATCATCTTAGGCTTTTTAGGCTTCATGTTTTTAAAACTCTTAGAATGATTTAAACATGTTTCCAAGCTTGATTTAATGGCCCAAAAATCCCCTCAAAGAAAATCTTTAAACGGATTTTCCGTTAGCTTGTGATTTGAACAGTAACACTATTCACTGTTCACTGTTCACAGTAGCCGTTGTTCACTGTTCACTAGAACAGTAACACTATTCACTGTTCACTAGCCGTTGGGCATTTTTTTTGCTATAAAAAGTGGTTCATTCCTTTGAAAAAATGGATGATCAAGAGGCCATCCTTGAGGGGTTTTGAGGCCAATCAAAGGGAAATGGACTAAGGGATGAAGGGGATCATTAGGAAAGCTAAAGCTTGGATTAATGAGTTAAATCACCAAGTAAGCTCTACTTTCCTTAACCATATGTTGTCATGTTTTGTTTTATTTTTGGTAAATCTTTTGTAGCATGATATACTATGTTTTGTTGCATCCTTAACATGTTTATGTTTTGAATTGATTCATTGTTTTGGATGCATCACCATTGATTCAATCCAAGTAGTACTTGAATTGGTAAATCTAAGTAGATCATGTTAATGGAAAAATCTTTGAAATTATATGTAACATGATTCATATACTTGGTTGAATCTTTGGTTGTTGTTTTTCAATATAAGAAAATCACTTTCAAAACTATCTTATGTTTTGGATTTCAACATCTTTACAAATCATATGTTTTCATGTTTTGTTTTATCTTTGGTAAATCTTTAGTATCATGTTAAACTATGATTTGTTGTGTCCTTAACATGCTTTATGTTTTGAATTGATCTATTGTTTTGGATGCATCACCATTTGATTCAATCCAAGTAGTACTTTATTTGGTAAATCTAAGTAGATCATGTTAATGAAAGAATCTTTGAAATTATATGTAACATGATTCATATACTTGGTTGAATCTTTGGTTGTTGTTTTTCATCACAAGAAAATCTCTTTCAAATATATCTTATGTTTTGGATTCAACAACTTCACAAATCATATGTAACTTTGTTTTAAAGTTTCACAACTTGCTTTGCATTAATTGGTATATCATATTCAAGTTGTATTTATAATTACATATGATTTGTCCCCTACTTTCAATCAAATCTATTTTTATGTTTTATGAGCTACATTGTTGATTTGATTGACATCCCTATGCATCACATGTTTAAAGCTAATTAATTTCATACAACTTGTGAATCTTTGATATCATTAACAAGTTGTTACTTTTAACATGTGACTTGCATTCTTTCCTCAATCATAAATGTTTTTATGAGCTAAAACTTTCAAAAGCCTTAGGCTTACATTTATGAACTTTCATTTTCAAAATGATTGAGGACATCACACACACACATCATGTGCTTTCATCTTTGCATTCATAGTGTGTGTGTGTGTATTAGATTTTCATTTTCATATCCGCCTAATTAAGAGGCATATTAATTGAGCTTTAATTGTAATCTCTTAAAGTGTTTGTGTAAACACTTCCTTGAGAGAAATCTTTTTATTGTAAAGGTTATTGCTTAGCCTAAGAAAAGCATTGTGTAAAGGTTATTGCTTAGCCTAGAAAAGCATCTTGTATAGGTTGTTGTTCAGCCTAAAAAAACAACATTGTTAGGTTATTGCTTATCCTTGGAAAGCATATTGTAGAGGTTATTGCTTAGCCTTTTTCAAAAGCATAGATAGTGAAAATCCGATGGGATGTTGTGACACAAGCCGGTAGTGGATGTAGGCATTGAGGCCGAACCACTATAAATCCTTGTGTGATGGTGCTTGCTTTGTGGTGATTGTTTTTATTAAGCTTCCGCATTTTATTTGTAATCACCACTTGTGACTAGTTTGTTTTAAAGAAGTTAAAATTGGTCATAAATGAAGCTCACCCTATTCACCCCCCCCCCCCTCTAGGGTTCGGATCCCCGGACTTACACCCTAGAGGATGGTTCACACCTTAACGTGACTGGAAGTTGTGAACCAAAACCGTCTTAGAAGAATGCGGTGACATCTTGGAGACTGCAGGGGTGTTAGATGCCGTGAAAGTGACGGCTAAGTGGATTCCTTGCAAATCCAAGGATGTATGTCGAACAATTGTAGAGTTGTTCTGTCCAACCACTAACACCTCCATCACTTCTAATTCCGAAGTAGGGTTTTCTTTAATTGAAATTCACAATGTCTTTGGTCTCCCAATACTCGGAGAATTCTACGATGAACTTGTACCTATTGACTCAGTTATAGAGAAAGAGATGAAGGAATTCTGAGCAGTCTTTTAGCAAGTGTTTGCTTTGGCGGAGATGTCCCACGATCCGTGCCACAATGCAAAGGCTAGCACTTAGATAAAAAACATGTTGCAAAAGGGGCCAGAGAAGAAGATCACATTCCGTGAGAGCTCAAATACCCTCCAGGAGAAGGTTGTGGCGTCGACCCTACCTCGATGAGCCCAAGGACGTAAATTCTGAGATAATACCAAGAGAAGGTTGGCAGCCATGTATTTGGCAGTTTGGTTATCAGAAATCATCTTCCCAATTGCCAGTAGAGAGGTAAGATCAGGTTGCATTTATCTAGCATGCAAGATGGCTTTTGGAGTGAATCTCGCTTTAGCTCTGGCTTTTGTAAGCTATTTGTGTACAAGGCTGAACATAATTGGCTTCTTGGTGAGATGTGCTAAGCCATATAACCGGTATTATGGGGAACATTTGTTGTATGCGTGGTTTGTATACCACTGTCGAGGGTTGCACAGACTTAGGAACCAATCGAATCTCCTTTTTTTACAGAGCAATCACGAATGGTTCTGGGATGAATCTTCTGCTTCCTGATGCAAGAAGAGCTGTTGTTGATTTAAAAAATCATGACATACGTAAGAGACTTGTTATGGTGCAAGACTTAGAATGCACTGGTCTTGTCAGCCAACAGTGTCCAATGGACAAGGCGAATTCCAAGACTCGGATCCTTCCATTAACCACTTAGGAAAATGAATGGCTTATTCCTATCAGGCCTTCGGACTTGGTCTTTTGCTGTGATGGTTTGATTGACACTCATCCTTATGTCTCAGCCCATTTCAGCTGACAGTTTGGTTACTCACAGGGAGTGTTAAGGCATCCAGGCCAGATCAAGGGAACAACTGAGAATGCCACTCTTCAAGATGCATTGCATGCATGGCTTTTCTTCTTAGCCTTCGATACTGGTGCTTATTTCAGATTGCCTAAATTTACTATAGCTGTCTGCACTCTTGGATTTGCTCGGTCGTATGCTTTGAATCGGACTTCTCTTCTCATTCCTCTCAAGGACAGATTATATGAAGTCGGCATTGAAGCTGAATCCAAATAAGATGGTTCACTTGATCATGAACATTTAGATTTATATATTCATGGTGCAACTGGATGGAAAATTGGGCTTTAGGATGATGGGTTTGATTGTTGCGCACCATATGGCCAATATCGTTACGGAACTAAGAATAAGCCTTCTATTCCTAGAAGAACTCGGCCCCAACGTTCACAACCACCTGTTTTAGGTCTTGTCAAGTCTTCAAGAACCACTAGTGAAGGTGCTGCTACTTCTTCTGGACAAGGTAAGGGAAAGAAGTGAAAGGAGAAGGTGATATCTCCTGATCCTATCTTGAAGAAGAGTAGGCGAGGGACACCAGACAGGGGTGTCAAGAAGGACAAACCCTCGCATTCTCACAGGGGTGTCATGAAGATTATGGAGTTTGAGTTCTGGCTTATGTAAGGAATTTGGTAGAGAGTCAGTGAAATATGAGCTTTTCTTCTCTGTCTCTCATCTTCTTCAATTGTTTAGAAGACATGACCGTTATTTTCTCCATTTTTCTCTTGTTAGTCATCCTTCTGCTTCTCTTACTCATCATATATCACTGCCTCGTCTCTACTGCATATTTGTTGGAAGCCTTGAAAGCCAGGCTTTTCTTTGGCTTGTAAGAAGGAACCAAGGCAAGTAAACTACGAACTTAAAAATGAAAATTCCAATTCCGTTAGTTTCTGTAAGTTTCTGCAAGTTCTTGATATATTTTGAAATGACAAGTAGTTATATATTTTAGGTTTACTTGATTTTAATGATATTTTTGATAAACCCGTGATAGATGAAGTGTTGTTTTTATTGTTGAAATGATGTGTGATTGAGAGGCATGTCTTACAGAAACTGAAACCGTAAGCTAACCTCAAAAACTAAGGATTTTTTTTATTTCTGAAATTTACTTTTTGAAATTGGAAAATTATTTTGCACTGACCAAATTATATTTAAATCATAGTAGATGATTATCTATCTTGATTAAAGACTGTTATTTGTGCATTTTCTCTGAAATTGATTTAAATGTGTGACTTTATCGGTTTAATTTCTGAATCACTTGTAATCGTTGACCCCAAAAATTTCACGTATGCCTCTTTATATACCTTCAACATCAAAGAACTCACATGAAACTGCATCAAGCTACATAAGTGTGATTTCCAAAGCTTTCACACCATTTTGGATCGAGGAGTTTCAATGTCATTTCAAGGGTGATGATTCTTCTTGCGACATAATGGGCGAAGCTACTTCAAGCATCAAATCTCCTTAAAATCAATTGAAAACTTCAAGATCCTTCAAAACAGTCTTGAGGACTGTACACATCAAGTTTGGGCCATTTCAACATCATTTGACTTGGCTCTCGTCCAACAGACAAACAGGACCTTCCGTCGACAACAGTGCCGGAAACCCTGTCTTAAAAAGTAGAGCACACTGTTGGTCTCAAAATACCACTAGAGCGCTTTATATCAAAAATTAGGTCATCCCGACATCGTTTGGTCTAAAGTGCAAAAGTCGCATTTTCCTCATGACAAAGTTAGCCCTTCCGGCAACAACATTAGAGACATCAAATCTTCAATCAGACCCAAGTCCGCTCGAGTGAACAAAGTGCTGGATTTTTCTTTTTGGAAGTCTGGGATTTTCATCATGAGATGATGAATGGTATCCTTCATCAGCTCGAACCCCGCCGGGGGACACCCCTGGACCCCCTTTGCGAAGCGCATATTATATAGAAGTGGCACCTGGTTTTGTGAGTTGTATGAGATACTAACTTGCAGGTGATAATGTCCTCTCCATATGGCCCACAACTCTTACTTTCTTTTATATGGTTATTGGTTTATTTGTAGCTAAGTGTAAAGGGCATCATGGTTTCCTTGGTTTCCAGTGAAAGGGCAAGGCATGGTGAATTTTCCCATAGTCCTTCTATTTTCATGTTTAGATTACCATGTAAGTCTCATCCTTGAGGCATAGGAATTTATGTAATTTTCAATAATTTGTAAATTCTGGTGATGTCCGAGACAAAGAAGGAAAGTGAAGTTTGACTCCTAATCAAAGAGATTGAAGATTACCAAAAGAGTTTTGGAGATGCTCAAAGAGTTTGAGGAATCCCAAAGTTTTGGAAAGTCTAGAAGTCCAAGAAGTCTATTCTGTTTAGGTCATGTGGAGGAGAGGACTAGTTTCTATTTTTGCACTTTCTATTTGTGGATGGTTGCTTTTATAGAATGTTTTAAAATCTAATCCAAACATAGCAATTTCCAAAATTGGTCAAACCAAATTTTTTTTTTTTTGGAAAGAGTTCTAATTAGAGTTGGTGGGCCCATAAGATGGATCCATTGGTAACACTAATTTAAGAAACTGAACTTTCCTTAAAATAACTTGACTTGGAACCAATCATTGGTCATATCATGAGATGATTTGATGTCTATATTTGTGGGCCCATATACCTATAAGAAAATCCTCAATTCTAAAATATTAAGTGGGAGCGGGGCATTTATATTTACAAACCCCATGGTTTTCCACCATAGGTCCATTGTAAGGAAAGTATTACCCTCGCGCCATCTTGAGAAAGGCCATTCCCCACGGAGGGCTTTTATTTGTCTGGTTACTAAATATGGATCTCCTATGGATAGTGTTGGTGAGACGGGGCGGGGGGCCACTCCCTAAGGAGGAGCTACCCGCAACAGTTGTCATGCAATGCTAGTTGGTGGGTCACACTTAACTAAAATAATAATGTAGTATCCCCAAGGATTTGCCTCATGTATTTTAGAAACCAAAGCTAATGGGAGGCATACATTATTTGGTATGAGATAACTAGAAAATAATGAATGATGGGGATCATGGACAGTTAGTCTTAATCATAATTATGACCAACATTTATCCACACCAATCTAGGTGGTATCTGCATTCCCCAAGGAGGCATACCCCGGGGATTGGGATTTCAATGTATTCTGAATTTAGTGGTTATGAGGATTCCCACATAAATTTGGTAGAATACTAAACCCTAATGTCATTTAATTTCATTAATTGAATGTATGATTATGTGCTACAGTATTTTCAAGCAAGAATTCGAATACTCTCAATCCACTTGCGACCATCCTCAACCAGAATAAGTTGGTGGGATCCAACTATGTAGACTGGAAACGGAACTTGGATATTGTCCTGACTGTTTCAGGATATAAATATGTTCTTACCAAACCCCCCCTTGATGAGCCTGGCCCGGATGCATCAGAAGAAGAAAATGAACTTTACACCAAATTGGCCAAAGACGATGAGATGGCCAGATGTTACATTCAGGCATCCATGTCTAGTGTTTTACAACACCAACATCAATCCTATAAGATTGCATACGATATTATATCGAACTTAAAGGAGATGTTTGCGGAACAGGGCAGGCCTGCTAGGCAGGCGGCTATGAGGGTGCTTATTAGCACCAAGATGGCTGAAGGTACATCAGTATAGGAACACATGTTGAAAATGATGGACTCATTGAATGAGTTAGATGTACTGGGAGCTGCGATTGATGCAGAGTCGCAGATTGACATAATCCTTGAGTCATTACCAGAGTCATTCAACAATTTCAAGGTTAATTATAATATGAATAAAATGAATCTGACTCTGGCTGAGCTCTCTAGCCAACTGGTAGTGACTGAAGGGATTATGAAGAAGAAGCCAACTGCCCTAGTGACAGAAAAGTCAGATGCCAAGTCCAAGCCGAAAGGCAAAGGGCGGAAGGGCAAAAAAAAAATCAGTTCTGAAGGGTCCTAAAGTGGAGAATGGTCTTAATGGTGGCGTGGCCAAGGCTAAGGGTTCAGTGACAAAAGGAAAGTGTTTCCATTGTGGTAAGACAGGACATTGGAAAAGGAATTGTCCACAATGTCTGTCTAAGAAGAAGACTTCATGTATGATTGAGTCACTTATTTCTAAAGTTAATTTTGCAACTGGTACTTCAGAATCTTGGTGTGTGGACTCCGGGGCAACTAATCACATATATAATACGCTGCAAGGGTTTAAGGAAACCAAGAGGCTAAGTGATGGGGAAATAATTGTCAACCTAGGATCTGACGCTAAAGCGGAGGCTGTTTCAATGGGAGTCATTACTTTATGTTCTTCAAATAATAAGTTGGTTTTGTCAGACATATTATATGTACCGTCTTTACGACGGAATTTAGTTTCAGTTTCTAGTTTGATGAATAAAAATTATTCTATTACTTTTGGTACTGAAGTTGTCATAAAGAGGAATGGTACTTTTGTATGTTCTGGCAAGGTAACTAATAAGCTTTATTTGTTAACTCCCACAATGTATGAGACACATGATACTGAAACAATTAATAGACCATTATTACCTTTTATTCACACTCTAAGATTTAGGCTAGACTTCATCCCTGTTACATTTGCTTTATGAATTATGATACCTTTTAATGCTTCCGCTATTATTTGATATTGCTTCTGCTATCTTTCATTATACTTCCGCACTTAATTGTTGATTATTATAATGTTGAAAAGTTTTAAATTGAATCTCACTGCAAACTATGATCTTGAAAGTTCTCGGATTTTTCAGAAAGTAGCGTGCCAATTTCGGGTACCTTGGTGGTAAACTCGACATTCGGAATTGGGGCGTTACAGTTATTGCGCTGGCCGTGATACTGCACTCATTTCTGCCTATGGTTTGGGTTGTATGCCCTCATCATGCTGCATTCGCTGCTACTCTAGGAATAGTAAGTATACCCTCGACACATATTGTTGCTGTTCACCTCACTTACACGAATAGTATACCTATGATATTGTGTTACATGCTCCGGTTGTGAGTCGTATGCCTGTGATTGAGAACCAAGAAGAATTAAGGTGTGTGAATGTCGTTAAGACATGTTTACTATTATGAACAATTGGATATCATGTTACTTTACTCGTTTTTCAAGAACATGCTTAGTTTTATGTTTCACTTGTCTACTTATGATTTATCATGCTTTTACTTGTCTCATATAAACATGTTGTGCTCTTATTATGGAATCTTATCAAGCATTCGTGTCTGACCCTATACTTGGTGCTGTAGGTATCAAACTCCATGCTAATGAACAGGACGTTGAGGCGGTCCAACAGAACCCTCCAGTTATACTAGAGTGGACGACTGATGATGTAGTGTAAGGCATCTGATGCTGCGAAGTTCATGACAACATCTTGGGGGTTGTTTTGCGAGTTTACATTTCCTTTTGGACATTATCTTTTGAGGATGTTTTGGTCAATGCTTAGGCCTTTTTATTTGGATTGTAATTAATACTTACTTTGCTTTTTATTTATGATCAAGCTTGAATATTATTGTTGGGAATGCATTTCGTTTTGTTATTAGTCTACATTATATATGATGCCATTTATGTGATTGTTTAGCATGCTTTGTTATACAAAATGGCTTGCACAAGCTTCCGCCATGATGTCCCTCATGGATCCGAGGGCCCGATAAACCTCACATAACGGAATCCCGTGGAAAAAATGCGTGCGAAATTAAATATTATTCTTCGACATTGCCGCCATTATGCTTTCGCACGCATTGCGGTCCCTTAATTCAAATTTGGGGTCATGACACTCTATTTGCCTAAATGTCTAGAGCAGACATAGGTTAGGAAAATAAGATTGTTTGGCAGTCATTTTTACGCTCCGCTCACTTTAGAGAAGTAAAGGCAAAGCCTCTTAAAACCACAACACCCTTTTCCATGCTGTTGAAAAGTAAAGGAGAAAAAAAGAGACGGGTGAACAGTGCTCTCCACTTCACTCAGTCCCATTATTTATTCTTTTTTTTTTAAATTGAGAGAGTAAATCAAGATCCAAACTGCTGAAGATGTTCACAAGATCAGACACGGCCATTGGACCAAATTTCAGCCGTTGGATCATCACCAATCTCAAGATATTTGTAAAACAAAAAATCATTATCCATTTGATTTTTTTTTTCTAAATTCGGTGGGCCCCAAACACAAGATCCAAACCGTTAGATCTCTTTGGAGGGTTGAACCCAACTATGAGGTTAATTTTCAAGGCTAGATACATTGTGGGTCTCGAGAAATTTATTAACAAATCTCAGCCATTGATGTGACATGCTCAAATTTTTATTCATGCATAAGTAGTCTTGGTTTTCTTTTTGTATAATTATTTTCAGGATAGTAAATCATAATCCAAACCATCGAAAATGCTTAAAAGATCAAAACATTACTATAGATCCAAGTTTCAGCCATTGGATCATCACCAATCTCGAGATATATGCAAAGAAAAATGAACCATTTTATATTACTTTGCGAAATCTATAGGCCCCAAATTCTTAGTTCTCTTTGGGAAGCTGAAGACGGCTATGGGGTCAAGTTTCAAAGCTTAATACCTCATGGATCTCAAGAAATTTGTGAAAAACTTTCAACCATTGATTTAAAAAAGTCTATTTAAAATAGTTCATTGCATTACCGAACATATTTTTTATTCTTTCCTCTTTTTTAATGACACTTTTTTTAATTTCTCTATTTTGGATGGGCCTGTCGAAAAAAGGAAGAGTAGAGATACCAAGCAAGCCCTTACATCATTTTCTTCATTTTGAAGTGTGAGACCTACTTTTGATGATCTTTTAACATGTGGAAATTATTTTTCCCGATTCTTTATTTTTCATGGAATCTTTGGTTTAATGCGAAATCTGTTTTCCATGCTTTTGGTGATTATTTTTCTTATTTATTTTTCTTTATGAAATTTTCATGTCTACAGTTGCATTAGAGAAATATAAATAGCCTTTTTAGAGAATCCTGTTTTCATTCCATTGGTGTAAAGTGCGGGCCCTGGATTACAATTCACTCAAAAAGTTCTTGGGAACATTAGCATTCTCTTAACTACTTTGATAATACCTTTAGGATTTAATCTTTTCCCCCTTAAAAACTAGGCCATTTCTTGTTTTTCATAAAGCCCACCAAATGTCAAATATCGAAGCTTGGGTGAAAGGATCCTTCATGAAAGATTGAGACAGTTAACAATTATCCACCCATCTATATTTTACCATTCTACAATTATAATATATTAAAGCCGGATGGGTTCACTTTAATTTTGACTGTTAGTTATAATCTTGACGAGGAGTTATCCCTTTTTTGTTCAAATCCTCCACATTATCTCTCTAGCTACTTATCTCATGCAACTACCTACTTATCATTTTATCTCATCAAACTACTCACGTATGCTCTACTAATCATGTCCACTCTCAACTTTTTATAGTTTTACATTTTCCTTTCTATACGTAAGAACTTTCTTTCTACCCCACTTCTGATATACTTGATGGAAGTAGGTGGGCCTCGTGGATAGGTTTTCAAAACTTTTGACCCACTTGACTCAAGGATCAAGTACTCATAAGGCCATAAACCGCATCCAAGATTGAAGAACCTCAAACTCATGATCAAGATCAGTGAAACACTATCTTTAAGATAGATAATAGCGTCACCATGCATTCACAATAAATCCACAACATACAAGGAAGTGGATAATACCTTGGGAGCTTGGTTGTGCTCTAATGGAGAAGTTGACAACTTGCTTGATGAAGAACTTTTCTTTGTAGCAAATTAGGACCTCCAAGACCTAATTGTCTTCCACGTTAGGACCCGCTTTAGATCTCTTTTCTCAAGGAGAATGGTGGAATCTCCAGAAGAAAAACCAACAAGAACCTCAAAGGGAAACTCGAAGAGAAACTAGAAGAGAGAGGAGAAGGAGATGAGCAACTCTTGCTCTAGGCGTGAATTCCAAAGAGAATAGTGTTGGACGTCCAGGGGGTCTCCCTTATTTTTAGCTTGAGTAACCTCCTCTTACTTACTAATTCTTATTAGAATTCTCACTTCCATAACAATTAGTAACTTCTCATTTTTAATTATTATTAGAAGTCTCATTTCCATAACAATTAGTAACTTTCTATTTCCTTTCCTTTGGAGTTCAAGTAGAATTAGTAATGATATAATAATTGGGCTAGCGTGGGAACCACTAGGGGATTTCATAGAAAGCTGGCTTCAACTGGGACACCCTGACCCCACATCTCATGTGCAATCCGGTCCCACAGTTAATTGCAAATAACTCCACTATATAAATGCAACTGTAATCCAGCCTTAGGAATTAATTACAAGAAGACCCTAAACTTCCAAATGACCTCCATCTATATCAATGGATCAATTGGACCTGTCCAACCAATTTAAATCCACATCTTATTATCCTTGAGACCCAATCAATCACAGTGATCGTCAGTACCATCCAATTAACTCTTAATTGAGATGGATGTGCACTTACCAATGATAAATCCATTAATTGGCATAAGGGGATAATAAGGATAGATTTCATCTTGACCATTGAATGTTCACACAGTCCTACTACCACGTACCCAAGACACCGAGGTATTGACCTACAGTTGGCCTCACTCATTGGTGACTCAAAGCAAAATGAATAGAAAGAAACTTAAGCTCACTAATGTCTTAAGATTAAGAGCATATTACTAGAGAATTATGAGAGCAGATTTTAAAATAAAGACAATGTTTCATAAAGTGCATCTCATGGTCCTTCAATACATTCAATGTACCAGCACAATGATCCAGAGTCTTATACTCCGATGATTGAGACAAATCACACTATCTCATAATGATCATAATCTTACAACCTTGTCAGATGAGATGTCCAATCTCACCACCGGTTGTGAATCAATTTAAGTATAAGATTTGTGACATATGTCTCCTACATGTGAATCTCATTCACACACATGTATCACATCTAATATACTAGTGGGCTCCGGTTCATCTCATGAACCATCATGTCATTCGTATTGGTTACATACAAATAGGAAATAAAATCATTCATCTTATGAAATAAAAGCATGATTATATTGATAAATAAAGAAATAAATGAATTTATTACATCATCCACTGGATTGAGACCATATAATCTAACACTATTCACTTTCTACCCAAGATTTTCAATCCCCATTCTATCATGTCACTTGCTCTCGGATCATGGAAATAGATACTCTCATAACCTTGTTAATGTATGAATATGTTGAATTGCAATGCATGAACATATACATGCTAAGCATGCACGGGCTATTGTGCTGGTATTATTTATAGTAAGATTATGATTCATTAATCCAAGGGGCGTCGGCTAAATCAAACTAGTCAAACGAGATTATAATGGGAAAAGATGTGCTAAATAAACTCCTCTTCTTTTTTTATAAACAAGTCGAGGAATTAAGATTTGTAATTCTAGAGATAGGAAGGATCTTGCCGAGTAGGCCTCAAGCATTTTTACCCAATAAGAACTCTTTTTTTTTTTTTTTTTTAAGAGGGAGTATCTAAAGAACACACCATTTTTCATGGTATTTTCCTTGTATATAATATTATTGAAGGCTTATTTGGTTGCAACATGAACATGTCCACTTTTAGAAAAAGGCTCTACCCTTTTATCCCCATGCATATGACGGGAAAACTATATCTTAAGAATGTCCTCAACGTAAGAATATCTTAAAATTTTGACGATTTAACCAGAAAAATCACTTTATCCGCACGTGTTACGCAATCAAACACTTTAGCAACTGGGGCACTAATTAGAGCAATTGGGCCCGATTTTCATTTTTTTTTATCTATTTGTCACATCGCCGGCGCCGACCTTATTTACACTGAATAAGGTTGGCGATGACCATGTCCGTGAACTCTATAAAATCTCATTTCGAGCTTCATTCGTCCCGCTTCACCAAAATCGCTGAGGCCACCTTCCTTCGGTATTGTATAGTTGGGAAAGATGATGACTACTGCGTTTTTCCACCGTTGATGTCACCATTAATTTTCTATCGATCTCCTCTTGCTATTGATAGGGTCTACAGAAAGGAGGTAATAAAAATTTTTTTACTTCACATGATGGAACCCTATAAATCAATCTCCTCTTTCTATTGACAAAGTATAATACATATACTATCATTCAATGCATAGATACATGTTCTCTTTCATTGTATGGTGTTTATTGTCTGTTTCATTGAATATGGTATATGTTGCACAGGAGCCCTATTTACTGTTTTGCACTGTTCAAAGTACTTTATACATAATTAGTTTCTAATAAGGAGGAAAACATTCACAATTTTTAATCTACACCCCATGCATTATTGCGTGAGAAGGATGGTCCAAGTAATTTATGTTTTTTTATAATGTTCTAATAACATGTCAGACGTTAAGCACCTAATAATCTTTCACTATGACAGTGAGTTTGAATTTGAGCTCAATCGTCCTCAGTACAAGGGTGGAAGGCAGAAGATGAGATATCTCTCGAGCAATGTTACGTTTAAGGAGCTGTCCAAAATTCCTTTGGAAGCATCAAGTTGGGCAACAAGTTCCGATGAGATAACTCTGAAGTATCTTCTACACAATGGCAATTTTTTTTCGTTAATAGATATCGACGATGACAATGATATAAATGGTTTGTTAAAATCGTCAAGAAGTGAAGCAAAGGGGATATTATTATTCGTTTCAAGAAGGCTATGCGATGAAGACACTTTCCAACACACCTGCGGCAATAGGTATGTTCTGAAGTTAAAACTATATTTCAACATTTTCAGCCTTGATCGAAAGTAAAGTAATTTTTTATTTTCATAACTCTATATTGTAGGTCTTTACAGGATGAAAGAAACGAAATCATTTGAGACGCTCTTAGCATTGAAAAGCCTGATAATAATTAAAGGGCGAGCTACCACCGTCACCTCCACCTTTTAAAAAATCTCCCACGATCGATATACAGGATGATCACGATATAAAATTCCCAACAACATTGTCTTATTTTGCAGACGATGATGAGTCAATTTTCGAAGAAATCAATGTAGAAATGCTTCATGTGCATGGAAGTGAAAGTGTGCATAGCTTCTTAGGTTCTCCCGCAACTGATGTGGTTGGGAATGGAAGTTCAACAGCTGCCGAACTAATTAAATTAGGTGTTGAAAGAGATACTACAAGCAAAAATGAAGAAGACAGTTTTTCAAAAACTCCCCTCATGGACACGATGGTCCCT
Source organism: Camphora micrantha (assembly GCA_003546025.1). Lineage (NCBI taxonomy): Eukaryota > Viridiplantae > Streptophyta > Magnoliopsida > Laurales > Lauraceae > Camphora > Camphora micrantha. The sequence continues at coordinate 25,390,596 of QPKB01000012.1, read as the reverse complement.
AATACAGTCGTGCTCGAAGAAGGGACCGGTTTAGGTAGGGTGATGTGGTTAGGTATAGAGTTTCCTGATCGTGAGGCTTTTAGAAGAGCTATAGCAAAGTACGCAATATACAACAACTTCACCTTGAAACACAAGAGGACTAACATGAAGATGGTCAAAGTGAGTTGTAAAGGAGTAGATTGTCCCTGGCGTATACATGCCCCCATGGTATATTCTGGTCCATACTTCAGAGTTTGAAAGTATAATTCTAAATATTGTTGCTCTAAACCACTCATGGGAACTGCCTATCGGCAAGCAACCGCGAAGCTAGTAGCAGAGTTCATTGAAGAGAAGGTGCGATGCAATAACGATCTTAGGCCTAAGGACATAATCAATGAATGTCAGATTAAGTTTGGGACCCGCATTACATACAGGAGAGCACATATGGCAAAGGAGCTTGCACTATGCAATGTGCGTGGATCGTACGAGGAGTCTTTTATGATATTACCGCTCTATTGCAACGAGCTTCATAGAACCAACCTTAATTCTTACACTGCGTTGGACATCGGGGAGGGTGAACGATTTAGATGCTTCTTTTGGTCCTTTGGTCCATGCTTAAGGTCATTCCAAACCTCTTTAAGGCCTTTGTTAGCGGTGGATGGATCATACCTTTGTGGCAAATATCCAGGAGTGCTAATGGTGGCCATTACACATGATGCAAATCATCAATTGTTCCCTGTTGCATTTGCTTTTGCTGAAGTGGAGCGGCGTGATAGTTGGGAGTGGTTTCTTGCACACTTGTCCCTGTCGTTGGGTAAGCCAAAAAATCTGACAATTGTATCCGATCGTCAGAAAGGTCTGATTCCTATAGTACAAGCCAAAATGTCAAGCACAAAGCATTGTTTTTGTTACCATTATATAGCCGAAAACATAAAGGCAGCTTTCAACGACCACAACATTATAAGAAATTTTTGAATTGCGGTGAGGGCATACCGACCTTGTGAGTACGATGCTTGCATGGATCACATAAAAAATGTAGATGAGCGTGCATGTAATTACATCCATGCGATCGGCCGTCAATTCTGGGCGACGGCATTTGCTCATGGACGCATGGCATGCTTACCTGCAATGCTGCAGAGTGCACAAATAGTCTCCTAAAAGACACCCGAGTGCTCCCGATTACGAAACAAGTGGAAGAGATACGTGCAAAACTCATGGAATTCTTTCAGAGACGGTTAACGCAAGTAGGAAGCATCACTTCACTACTAACTCTGTACGCAAAGAAGTACCTAGCCATAGAGATGGAAGAATCGCGAAGGCTGATGGTACGGATGTTGGAAGTAGGTGAGCCTCGTGGATAGGTTTTCAAAACTTTTGACCCACTTGACTCAGGGATCAAGTACCCATAAGGCCATATACCACATCCAGGATGCAATACCTTTGGAGCTCAGTAGTGCTCTAATGGAGAAGAAGACTTGCTAGTTGAAGAAACTCTTTATTTGTAAGCAACTTAGGATCTCCAAGACCTTTGTTGTCTTCCACGTTATGACCCGCTATTAGATCTCTTTTCTCAAGAAGACTGGTGGAAACTTCAAGAGAAAACCTTTCAAGAAACACCAAGGAACTAGAAGAGAAAGAGGAGAGAGAGATGTACAACTCTTGCACACAAAAGGGGGGCTGGGTGTGCTCCACACTATTGCTGGACGTCCAAGGGGAAAAACTCATCCTTTTATAACCTTTCATGCCTCCTCTTTTCTTAATTGAAATAGAAGTCCAACTCCCATAACAATTATCAACTTTCTCCCTTTTCTAACTACTATGGAAGTCTCACTTCCACAAGAGTTAGTAAGTTAACTATTACCACTATCAGAAGTCCTACTTCAAATAGAAATAGTAACTTTCTAATTCATTCCTCATAGAGTTCAAGTAGGATTAGTATCTTTCCAATATCTTGGGCTAGCGTGGGGACCACTAGGGATTCCATAACAAGCTGGCTCCAACTAGGACACCGCGACCCCACATCTCATGTGCAATCTAGGCCCACAGTTAATTGCAAATAATGCCACTATATAAATGCAATTGCACTCCAGTCTTAGGAATAAATTACAAAGAAGATCCTAAACTTCTCGATTACCACAAGTAGGCCCCTCTATCAATATCCATGGATTAATTAGACTAAAACTATCCCACCAATTTAAATCCACATCTTATTATCCTTGAAACCCAATCAATCACAGTGATCATCAGTACCATCCAATTAACTCTTAATTGAGATGGGTGCGCACTTACTAATGACAAATCCATTAATTGGCACAAGGGGATAATTAAGATAGATTCCATCTTGTACATTGAATGTTCCTACAGTCCTACTACCATCTACTCATGACACCGAGGTGTTGACCTACAGTTGGCCTCACTCATTGGTGACTCAATGCAAATGAATAAATAGAAACTTGAGTTCATCAATGTCTCACGATTGAGAGCCTATTGCTAGGGAATTATGAGAGTAAACCTTAAACTCGAGACAGTATTCTATAAGGTGCTTCTCATGGCCCTTCAATACATCCAATATACCAGCACTGTGATCAAGAATCTTACATTCTGATGATCGAGACAAATCACACTATCTCATAGTGATCAAAGTGCTGCAACCTTATCAGATGAGATGCTCAGTCTCATCACCGGTTGTGAAGATATTTAAGTATAAGATTTGTGACACATGTCTCCCGTGTGTGGATCTCATCCATACACATATATCACATCTAATATACTAATGGGGCCCGGTTCAACTCATGACCTATCATGCCATATGTATTGGTCATGTGCATTAAGTAATAAAATACCATTCATCTCATGAAAGGAAAGCATGATATTATTGATAAATAAATAAATTAATCAGTTTATTACATCAACTGATGGATTGAGTCCATACAATCTAACAACGGATAGCGGCATTGAATAAATATCAAGTGCAATCTCCAGAGTATGTTGATGTAGCTAATCTAGAATGCAGGTCATGCTCGTGCTGCAAATGGGACGTGATTGGGATCCCATGTTACCATGTTGTTGCCACCATGAAAGCACGGAATATGAATCCATATGAGTATTGCTAGCACCGGTACCTCACAAGCACGTATTAGAAAACGTACAGTGATGTCATTTATGCCACCCGTGATAGAAAACAATGGGAACAACATTTAACCACTGGGAGAGTCCTCCCACCATTGGCTAGCAAGCAACTGGGTCGACTAAAGAAGAACATGATCCAAGTTGAAGATCGACATTGCAAGCGAAGAGTGGTAACTTGTTCATGTTGTAGAGAGAGGGGTCACAATCGTGAAGCTGTGAAAATTCGCCAATTCAACAATGACGTTGATGGATTTTCTACTTTGGGTCTACTCATATAATTTTTTCGAGCAACCGGGTCGACCAAAGAAGAAAAAGGATCCGAATTGAAGATCGACATCGCAAGCGAAGAGTGGTAACTTATTCGTGTTGTAGAGAGGGGTCACAACCGTGGGAGCTGCAAAAATCCGCCAATTCAACAATGACATTGATGGATTTTCTACTTTGGGTCTTTTCATGTAATCTTTTTGAGCAACCGGGTCGACCAAAGAAGAACAGGACCCGAGTTGAAGATCGACATCGCAACCGAAGAATTGTAACTTCTTCGTGCTGTAGAGAGAGGAGTCACAACCGTGGGAGCCGATGACGTTGATGGATTTTGTGTTTTGGGGCTGCTCATGTATTTTTTTTGTTTTGGGGTATGTTTTTGGATAGTTTCTTTGGTATGAATGTTAATGGGAAGTTTATCAAAATGGTAGTATTGTTTTTTGTTGCATTTTTCGAAGTTTGTGTATAAATTATCATTTCTTTTGAAACAATGTTTTGCATTTTTGATGTTTTTGTATAATTTATCATTTCTTTTGAAAAGAGGTATGGAACCCATTATTTTGTTGTGGAAGATGATGTCATACATTTTTGCAACATAACGACTCTGCATGGTTTTTTTTAGCTAATGCACGTGGAATGTCTCATTACAGGGTCGGTGATGACCTTAGCTATGTTAAATAAGGTCACCACCGACGCAAGCTAGCTACATATCTGACAAGAAGTTGTAAATTTTCAGGAAAGTAATGTGAATAATTGATTACAGGGTTGGCGAGGACGTTACCTTTGTAAAATAAGGTCATCACCGACGCAGGTTTCTCAATTTTCAACCTAAAGTTGTAACTTTTTCCAAGAGAATTTAGTGATACAGGGTCGGCGATGACGTTACCTTTGTAAAATAAGGTCATTGCCGACGCAGGTTTCACAATTTTTCAGCCAAAAGTTGCAACTTTTTCAGGAGAATTTAGTGGTATAGGGTCGGCGATGACCTTAATTGTGTTACATAAGGTCATCACCGACGCAGGTTTGCCAATTTTTCAGCCAAAAGTTATCACTTTTCCAGCAGGTTTGTGTCAAAATTTCTAAGTACGTGTCGGCGATGACGTACCTTTGTAAAATAAGGTCATCGCAGACGCAGGTTTCACAATTTTTAACCAAAAGTTTTAACTTTTTCAGGAGAATTTAGTGGTACAGGGTCGGCGATGACCTTAACTAAGTTACATAAGGTCATCACCGACGCAGGTTTGCCAATTTTTCAGCCAAAAGTTATAACTTTTCCAGCAGGTTTGTGTCGAAATTTCTAAATACGGGTCGGCGATGATGTTACCTTTGTAAAATAAGGTCATTGCCGATGCAAGTTTCACAGTTTTTCAGCCAAAAGTTGTAACTTTTTCAGGAGAATTTAGTGGTACAGGGTCGGCGATGATCTTAACTGTGTTACATAAGGTCATCACCGATGCATGTTTGCCAATTTTTGAGCCAAAAGTTATAACTTTTCCAGCAGGTTTGCGTCGAAATTTCTAAGTACAGGTCGGCGATGACGTTACCTTTGTAAAATAAGGTCATCATCGACGCAAGTTTTTCAATTTTTAACCAAAAGTTGTAACTTTTCCATGAGAATTTAGTGGTACAAGGTCGGCGATGACCTTAACTGTGTTACATAAGGTCATCACCGACGCAGGTTTCATAAATTTCTAACAAAAGTTGTATTCTTTTCGTACATACTCATGTATTTAGAGTGATACAAGGTCGGTGATGACGCTGTATGAAGAAGGGAAAAGAATTAATGGCTGGGACTATGACATTTACATCAAAATACAACTATGTGTAACAAATAAAAAACAAACCATGAATTCAATTGACATTCAACCAACATCCGATTTACAAAAAAAAGTTAAATTCTGCACATCTCGTCAGTTTACAGCTAGAAATTCACAACATTCACAGCATAACCACTTCAATTACAAAGTTACATTACAACTCATTTTGAATGACACAAAGCACAAGGAAAGGTTCGCTGCAAGTCAGGGGGCAAGACCGAAAGTGGAGGGAGGTTAAGCCTTGAAGCATTTCGAACCCAGTTTTGCTCAAATATGTCAATGACAATTCTCTGCCAGTAGTTCGGGATGTCTGACTAGGTAAACTCGATGGGATGACGATATACGCAATGTTCCGCGAACGTACAGGCGAACAACCCACAGTCATTTCCATTGTCTTGAAATGGGATGTCCGTCTTTGTGGTCATCGTCCACATCATAGGCACCGACGACCCGTGATCCATAAATCTTTGTTAAAGCCACAATCTCTGTCCAAACACAGTGAAATTGCATGATAACAAATATGTTGAAATTTAATTACTATCCAAACATTATGCTTCCAAGGGAGGAGCAAATATGTACTTACGAATCTTTCACAGGTCTTTTGGCCCCAGATCTCTCCCTTTGAATTGTTATAGTACTCCCAGAGGCTCTCATCAACATATCTAACGAGTAAGGACCAATGGTTGTGAGCGTGAATAATGTAGACTAGAGTTCTGCACTTCATCGCGTCCATTACATGTTCTCCCTTTGGCCCGAAGGCCATATCATCCTCAGTCTTTAGACCCTTTTCCCAGTAACTCTGCAAAACAAGCATCTCAGAGACCAAACAAGAGAGGACATTTAACAAAGTGAGTACAAAGCCAAAGTGGCTTTCATTTCTTATCAAACTTACGCATATACTAGGGTCACCCAAGTATGCATCCTTGCACCTTTCCCGTAGCACTTCAAACCAAAAAATATATGATACTCGAGTCCATCCAAGTGTCCTCGTCCAATAAATCTCTGAGGGACTTAAAATCGATGCACGAGATTATCATATCCAGCTTCTTTTTCCTGTCAATCTAATGAGTATTGGGACATTGAATTAGTAAAAAACCCAACAAAGACTGCATTTCTACGGAACTGTTTTCAACAATTGCTTTTACCTATGCGTATAGTATTTATAGAAGTCCATCAACAGTTCCTTCTCCACATCCATCAGAACATAACCCGTTTGGGGCAATGGATGTTGATAATCCAGAAACCTATCCGGGATCTTCCTCAGCCTCGGTATATGCTTGCACCTCCATATCAATTAATTGATTATAGCCTGTGTAGGGGATACAATGATTGCCTGGCAAGTGACCTTCGGTGGAGTGCTGTATCCTTGAGGACCAGGCGAGACGGAGATAAGATCCTCGATAGGAAAGTCATCCACATCGCCAAAAGTTGCGTCAAAATTGCTGGCATCGGCTTCATTTTTTTGCTCCTCATCCAAAGTGTAGGAGGCTGATGCCTTGATGAGGGAGTCCTCTATCATCAAGAGAGTCTCGATACTAGGTCAAGGCTTCTTAGCAGGGCCTTTTTAGGACTTCCCCTTAATCCTTGCATGCTTTTGCGATTTGACAGTCTGCAAAATGAAGCAAGTTGTAGTGAGAAAATCACAAAAAAACATTCATCAATTCGCAAAATGAAATGCTCCAGTTTAATTATATCTTTACGAGAGCATCATCAACTTCCTCATCGGATGAACTACATGTCTCTATGTAGTCTTGGTACATAGTCCCAAATGTGGACCTAAATCTGTTGACCTTTTTCTTAATCGAAGTTGTGAAGGTGAGTAGGTCCACGTTTGCAGCGATCGAACGATCGCATGACCATACCACATGCTCGAGGAAGAGAGAGACCTGCAGTGGACATATTGAAAGGATCCTGTTAGAAAATATATTAACTAAATCAATGTGAATCAAAGTAAGGGATGCAAAAGGTGTGATCGTGATACTTAGGTCTGTGGGACGGTAGGAGCTTAGGCATCGGGCTGTGGGGAAGGATCCCTTTATGGCTCGTCGCGTTGCCTGACACGGCCAATATGCATGATGGTATTTGCTTCATATCATCTCATGTATTCTTCTTCATCCTCCCCGCCTTTTGATTTTTTTCCTTTTTTCTTGAGCACATTGTTTGCCCGAGCTTCCCATGACTTCAACTCCTCATTCACTAGACACCAATCTATAACAGATCTTCCCTTATTTTCTTTCTGCACGATGGGCCTGACGAAGTGTAGAGGCACCGTCTGTCTCAGGCCAAACTGCCTCATGACCCTAGTGGTAGGGTGACGCCCCAACACCCAATATGATATAAGCAGAGAGTCTGTTGTGAAGAGTGCTCTGTCAGACTTCAAGACATGCTTCAAAAATCCTTTCTGTATTTCTTATACGGCTGCCACTCAAACTGTGCATAAAGCATTGAGTAAGTTAGAACTATTAAAGTAAGTATGAAATTTAATGGAAAATTGAAATGAAATCTTTCTACCTCTTTGGACGTGATGTAATTGAGTTGCTTTCGCACACTTCTCTCAAGGTCGTAAGATGGGTCATTTCTAAAAGTCGGTTGGCCCAACCATGAGGGGAAACTGTATGTCATAGTCTAAGCGGTTGCTTGGACTTAGACCTTTACCCATCTTCATTCTGGTGTATGCCCAGATCTTTTAAAAGAGAAGGATTCATTAAAACAATAAGATATAAATAGTGAAAGTATGAAGGGGAAATAGATCAAGCTTACCTGAAAAAGCTGGAGGGGGCCAGAAAGAGACTTAAACTTCTTCTCTACAGCATCCCCCTCATCGGTAGGGTCGGGCATCTCACGCCTCTGGACCCCTTTCCAATATACACCCTTGTTTAGCATTTTGTACAGGTTCGCTAAACAAGCGGAGGCCCATGAGTAGGGCCTAAACTCTCTAAACAGCTCTAAAATATAAAAGGGGCCTCGTGCCCCCGGAGAATTGCAAAGAATCTGTTCCGCCACAAAAAAAAAAAGGCCCGAGTTTTATATAAATCATTGACCTCTGTTGTCTTCTTCTTCGCATCTCCTTTGCTTTTTTTCTTATTTCCCTTTGGCTTCGGTTTCTCCTTCTCCCTCAACTCCTCCGGAGTGGGACGGAATACGCGTTCCAGCCATGTGAACTTAAGGGAGACCCCATTGTAGTCTTCTTTCATTTGGGGCACCACACCAAGAAGCTCCCGACAGAGAACATTGATCTCGTGGTGGGTGTATGTCCGGCCCGTTACGGGCGGACCATCAATAGATAGGCTATAGATGTATGCTACGTCATCTAATGTGATGGTCGCCTCACCGGATGGGAGATGAAATGTGTTTGGCTCCGGCCTCCACCACTCGATCAGCCCCATGATCAATGCATGGTCAATCCTCATCCACTTCATCTGAGCCAGATGATATAGACCGGCATCAGTAACCCACTGCATATGTCGCTCGTTAAGGTCCCACTACCCATAGTCGGGGTTAGTGGGAAAGCACCTGTATGTGCACAACTCCTACGAGAAAAATGAAAGTTTGAATAACGTTAGCAATAGATCGAAAGGAAGTTCAATTGATTACTGGTCGTGTGGAAGAGAGTATACCAAACCGCATTGAATAGCGGCAGAGATATGATGCTCTTGCTCGCTTAAAAGAACCGCTTGTTGTGCATTTGAGGTAGAAGCCCCATTTGAGGTACTAGCCTCGTTACGGAGCACTTCATTCTCCTTCTGCATTTTTGACCAAGTGAAATATGCTCATCTCAATGGCAAATCAATAAGACATAGATCATTATGCAAATCTTCTATCAGTACTGTCATCTCTCTTACAATCAACAAAACTAATTAAATTATAAAAGCCACATCCATCTCTTTTGACCTCTCATTTGTCTCACTCATGAAATAACATATGCTAGGGGAGACTATTGGATACAATTATAATTGGACATGGTTCAACTCATGAATCATCAATTTGGACTGTGTCAATTGCAACCTGCTCAAAAAACTGAAGTTTAATTTCTCTTTTGATCTGTACGTTTTAACAGTACTTGATGTTTCATTCTGAATAGCTTCCTACTACCTACTAATCACTTTATTCTTTGTGTACAGATCAATGAAGGAGATAGAGCATTTTATGGACCAAAAATAGATATTAGTGTATTTGATGCTTTGCAGAGGAAATTCCAGTGTGCAACACTACAAGTTCTTATGATATAATGTAGAAATACTCCATGTGTATTTGATGCCAGCTGGACTTTCAACTCCCTTCTCACTTCAACTTGACTTACTCAGCAGAGAATGAAGCTAAAAGGGAGTGACCTGTGATGATACATAGCGCTATCCTTGGATCCATTAAACGTATGCTTGCAATCCTTGTGGAACATTATAAAGGAAAGTGGCCTTTCTGGTTGAGCCCACGTCAAGCAATAGTTTGTCCTGTATCAGAGAAGTCTCGGCCATATGCCTTACAGGTATGCAAAACTATATGGTTACTATATATCTTTATTCTTTCATTGCTACTCAGTGGATATGCTCATTGTGCTCCTATAACTTGGGATCACTGTTGATGTTTAATTATGTTCAACTGGGAACTGGAGGGGGAGTATACTCTTAAATCTCAATACAATGCAACTGAACACATTGTGACTCTTTACCACAAGATATTGAAGGGCCAAGTATCAAAATTTATGAGCAAGAGGTGTTAAATTCTGTATTCAGGAAATTGTCACTCATTCATGGAAAACGACAGCACTAAGCCTTTCAGATTGATGTACTCTGGACTCTAGAGTGATGCCATAAAATAGACATTTCCAAGAAAACTCCATATAAAAGAGTAGTCCAAACTGTTGTTTCGTACAAATGTCCCTTTAATCAAAGTGGCAATCGACGATGACATAAAACTCAAATAGCCTGTCTCCATGCCATCTTGCGCATTCGCCGTCTACAACTCAGGGCTCCATTTTATTTTTCATAATTGGCCCTAGATGTCAAAATCTATTGCATTATTGCACTCAATTGCCTTCAAATTTGACTAACTCATCTTTTCTATGCTTAGATCCATTGTACTTGCAGTTTTGCACTCCATGTATTTTATCTTAAATTGATACATTCATATTACTTGTGTCTTTGAAGTTATAAACCACCATTTTGTCGATCAATTGGTTAACCAATTGATCTCAATTTTTTCTATCAAGATTTGTGCGTTGTAGGTACTAAGATTCAAAGTATTTGTATTGGAGAGCATTTTGTTTGGTTATAGAAAAATACATATCAAGTGATTTATATTAAATATTGGAGAGATTTTTGTTTTTTGGTAAAAAAATTTGAGAAAGATTGAAAATATTAAGAATACTCGAAAATGTTAGTTTTTATTGTTTATGTTCATTATCAACTAAAAAAAATATGTGTATCCAATATTGTATAGGTCCCGTATTTCTGGAGCTGGATGATCTTAAATGAACAAAATTGATACATTCAATATTACTCATGTCTTTGAAGTTTAGAACCACTAAATTGTTTTGTTGGAAAATAGTTGAGACAAATTTTCATTGCTACATACTGTTTTTTAGTTAGCAATAGCTAGTTATTCGTAAGTGATCACACAATAGTTAATATTTAATGAGGTGACTACATGAATCATCATTCATGAAAATTATTTGGTGCAGGTAACTCTTTGACCACATACAACATCCTTAAGTTTGGAAAACTAAAATAACTCACTCAAACTCACTTAAAATTCCTTAAATTTGGAATCTATAAACCCTAATCAAAGCAAACAAACAATGTACAAACTGAATATGACTTTGAAGATAACAAACCATGCACTTCGATATCATATGCGGGATGGCGAGAAAACAAAATGGAGGGAAAATACAAAAACATTGAAAAGGATTCAAAATGGAAGGAGATTTATACCTCTGGAGTGTCGATCGAAGTCTGGGACAATGGAAAAAACGATGGAAGGAAAGGGAAGCACTTGAGGAATTCAGTTTGAAGGCTGGTGGTTGTGAAAATGGAAACAACCGCTCTTCGTCACTCGCACAAAGTTAGTCTCGACGGTAGGTTGGAAGAGGGAAGAAAAAAATAAGAAGAAACAGGGATTTGAGTCCTAATATTGTTCGCGGACAGAATCATCGCCGACCTTATTCAGTATAAATAAGGTCGGCGCCGACGATGTGACAAATAGGTAAAAAAAAAAAAAAAAAATGAAAATCGGGCTCAATTGCTCTAATTGGTACCACACTTGCTAAAGTGTTTGATTGCATAACACGTGCAGATAAAGTAATTTTTCTGGTTAAATCCTCTAAAATTTTTGTAATATGTTGTACTTTAAGGGGTTTTCACTCCTCTTAATAAAACATTTACTTGCCTTCAACAAGAAAAAAAAAAGATAGTTTATGATCGTTTCTGAATGGATATGCTATTCCCATTGCCCATTATCCAACCAATATGATCGTTTATGAATGCCAAAGGTTCTACAAAACCCTTTCCAAAATCATGAGTTTCTTTTCATCCATTTGGCCTCACATAAAAGTTATTTGCACAGTATTTGGCTTTGAGAGATTACCAAATTCATATTAAAAATATATCTCCAGCATATATATCTCTTCGCTAGAATAATTATTACTACTGGAATCTCTTATCCCCATTGTCTACAGTGCATGACGTACTCAACCTGGTTTATTAAATAAATCACATGATGGCTTTCATCATTGCATCAGCTCCCAAGTCAAATTCTTCTTCATTCCCCCGGGGCCTTATTTATAGTTCTTGTTTAAGATGAAGGCGTATGAGCTGTTCAGCATCAAGTACTCATAAATGCAACGATGTATGACTATACATTAGTAACTTATTCATTGCCTTCTTATTTCTGATTCATTTTGGGTTGTGACCTCATTGAAAATCCATTTACTTTTCCCAGCTCCAGCATTTAAGTGATATTTGATTACACTAAATTTACATTTAAAAAGCCCCATCAAAATGGGGAAGGTTTTAATGTTTATATACATGATTGCATTAATGGGCACTCTCTTTTTGTAAGTTCTCAATTCAGGAAGCTTTAACTCTCTGTTGGGGCTAAAATCACTCTTGGAGACTGTAGAGTTCCTTCAGGTGCAACTGACTTTGGGTCATATTTCCTTTTCAAGAAAAAAAATGGATTTCCACCATTGGAAGATTTATGATCTATGCATTGGGTCATGCTGACATGCTAGTGTGGCCAGGCCCCTCTTACTTCAGTCTAATCAGCAATGACATTGGCATTTTGGTGGAGACCACTGCCGGTCTGCCAACTCAAACCTGACCGAGTGAGATAATGGCGGGTGGGTTGACGTTTCCAACCTGATCATAAATGGGTTGGGTATGGGCTAGGTCCATCATCACTATTCCACTATCTAAAAGACACAATCTGACTAATTGCTCTCTAGTCTATCACCTCAACCTGAACCATTAAATAATAGTTTGGTTTTGCCCTGTCCTTCTGCACTGTTTCTTTACTTCTAATGAATCTCTCAACCCAATTAATGAATGGTGGTTTGGGCCGAACATATACATGTTGCCCATAGTGTCTAACTTGACCTGTTCTCAACCCGAGCCACTGCAACGCCTAGTCCATGAGCATCAAAAATTTTTTAATTGCTTTCCATCATCAGTCGATATTTTCTCATGGCATATACTTGCTCACATTTCCAGAGTAGAATATTGCATGATGGGTTTATTTACGAGTTTCAACAGGCCAACCTCGGTGGGCCTATGTCCAGCCCATTTACATTCAGACCTAAATTTTAAATACTGCACCTATTGGCCTCAGCTTTAGGGATCAGTTTGTCTACACTCATTTATATATATAAATGGTGAATATATGTAATATTTACGCATAAGTAATGTTTATCTACAAGTATTTACGCATCTTGTGTATAAATCAGATTTGTAAATGAAGTTTTGCACACCAAGATTAGGAAAAGAGAATAGCGAAGTACATGTAATTTCAAAGAATACCCATTAGAGGCGGACGGTTTGGTTTTGGCATAATTTCCGTCAAAGAGGTTCTGGGTTCGAAACTCCCGTCTAACGCATTTAGAAAAATAATAATAGAAGAAGCATTTTCATTAAACAGGTTCTGGGTTCGAAACCACCCTCCAACGCATTTACAAAATAATAATAAAAAATGCATCAAGACCGATGAAACCTGTGAATGAAAACCTTCCCCGTATCTCATCCCCTTTTCTTAAGGTAACCTCTCTATTTCTCTCTTGCCTTACTAAAAAAAAAAAACCTTTATAATTTACTCTGTAGGTTTATTCTTTCAGAATTTGATTCTCTATCTTCTATTCTCCTTTTAGATTTTCTTCCAATATCTCAATGATTTTTCTAAAATTATTTATTATTTTATTACTTTAAAAATATTTAAATATATATAAATGAATGTAAGAGAAAGGAAGAATGTATTTTATATAGCATTATGGTATCATTAAAAAATAATATATAAATGCATTTTTATCTAACAATAATAAAATTGTGATACTTTTAATATAATTGGACTTAGCAATAAAATACTCATTTTAAGAACTTTCTATAATTGATTAATATTAGCATGAAACCGGTGAGATACATGGGTTAAGTTTTATGCGAATTGAATAATGAATTAAGATAATATTGAACTAAATATTAATTAATAAAAATATTAATAATAATCCTATTTTTCTTAACCATCAGACTATAAACTCTTATTTCCTTAACAAAACTTGTTAGAATATATTTTTCTAAAGGTGATCATTGATAGAAATATCTATTTTTGAAAAAGTATATTTCATGTTGAAAGACATGTTCTTTTTTAAAAATCTAAAATGTAAATGAAAACTTTGATATAAATCAGACCTGTTTTGTCTTCTTTTCACATCATTATAGTAGAATATAATTTAATGATTATCAAGTATCATTTACAAAGTTATTTAATACATATACACATATCATTGAAACAAATATAGAAAAATGAATCACATGTATAAATTATGCGAAAATAGTATAATTAGATAAACGTTGTAAAAAAAACATATACGTAAACATTACATACTTAAAATTTGAATATTCATCTTTTATATGTGTAAATTTGAATATTCATCTTTTATATGTGTAAATTATATTTATATATCTCATACGTATAAGACAAACGACCCCTGGGCTTAAGCCTGACCCTTGAAAGAACCGGGCAATGAGTAAATCGGCTCATGAGCCACGAAGTGAGCTGAACGAATCTGTCAGATCTGACTCAGTATTTAGCCAAACTGGTTAGGTGTGTTAAAAAATAGTAAATAGTATTGATAACCTTTAATTATTCTTATTTGAATGGTTGTCTCATGAACAGATATGGGTGTCTGAGGGCGTCTTCCAGTACAATCGTTATTATTTTTTCAATCAAATAATTTTGTCTAAAAGTGGTCTGACTATTTAACCATTCACTTCAACGTTCTAACATCAATAGAAGAACCCACGAGGGTTTTTCTTTTCCTTTTTCTTCTTCCTTCTGTTTGTAATACCTAGTAGAGTGTACCTTCGTATCCCAATTGATTTTTGTTAATACTGCATCTTGCGTGGTGCGCTGTCTCTCTCCTGCAAAGAACACAAGCAAACAAACTTACACACATCCGTATCCCTAATTAATTAAGTGAACAACCTTTCCTTTCAATTAATTATTTTATTTTATTATTTTTTTGAAATTTCCTAAATAGATTCACTCAGTTTTTGACATCCTTAAGGGGCCTAGGACTCCAGTCCTTTGGCGAGGGAAGCAAAGCTTAGGTGAGATAGGACAGCCCTCGGCAAAGGAAAAGTGGTTGTCCAGTTTCGAACTCTAGAAAACCAAATAAGAACTGATGCCTCTTACCGTTGTAGTAAGAGTTTCCATTTTTTTTCCCCTCCCGTGCAAAGGAAAATATTATTTTAAGACCAAGAAAGGGCAACTACAAACACAGGCAGACTTGACCAGACAACTCAGGAAACAATCAAACCAAAACACATCTCTAACGATCTTAGATCTGAGTTAGGCAAGGTGAGATGCCTCATTCATCTTTTAGGAGTAAAATTAGCATAAAACTTATCAAAAACACTAGAAGTTTTCAAAATATCTGAGATACTATTTCATCCGATCAAGATTTCTCCCATCTTTTTTTTTTCTTTTTTTCATTCAATGAAGCAATTGAGAGGGTGCATTAGCTAGCATGAGATTGGCAAATTTTGAATGGATGAAAGTTTTTAGAGGGGATTCCAATAGTCCATTCAACTTCATCATTGATAGCCTTAAATCCTAAGGCGTTTCAAAAATAGAATCACTTTAGACTAGTCACATGCGATAAGACTTGACCTTTAACAAACCCTACTCCAAAAATGATACAATTTTAAATCATAATAAAATTGAAAGCAACATCGCCCCTTTTCTAGATTCAAGTCTAGCTGAGTTTCCAAGTTGAGATATCTTAAAAACCGATTTACCATTAAATGATGTTGTTGAGGATGAAGGTAACACCATCCAAGGGCCTAAAGTCGTCCCCTTCCAAAGGAGGCAAAGCGAGGGCGGTGTTAGTTGCTTTGGAAAAGGAAGAAAGAATGGTTTTATCCAGCTTCGTGTCTCATTGGACTTTAAACCAGTGGTGCAGGCGCTAAAGGGAGGTTATGACCGGTCAATAAATCCTATTATTTTAGAGATTAAAGCTTTAGCCTCTTTGTGTTATTTTGTAAACTTACATTATATTCCTAGGGCCCTGAATGAGAAGGTGCATACGCTTGCTAAGGTTTGCTACTCTATTAGCCAGGGCGTAGGTTGTGATTGGACTTTAGGAATCCTTTTGGATAGGGGGCTAGATTTTACTTATTTTGCCCTTTTCCCTTCTTCGTTCTCCTTGCTTGTTGGTTGGCTTTCTTTTTAATTAATTATTTTTTCTCCCAACCAAAAAAAGAAAAAAAGAAAAAACAGAAAAAACCTTAACTCCCATTGATTCAGAAGGACACTAACCTTATACACATGAAACCCAAATTTCCTTGAGGTAGGCCGCAACCCTTAAAATAAAAACCATCCAAAAATCACCGTCCCAATTGTAAAGCTCTAGGCAAAATTGTACTCCAATAGGAGTTGGAGGCTCACTTTCATTTTTTTTTTTTTTTTAATATACTATGTCGGACAACTGGTTAGCAAGAAAGTATACCACCTTCTACCACAAAAAAAAAAAAAAAAGTATACAACCTGCCTTACTAGGGATCCCTATTCCGTAGTGAGAGATCATACAACCTACACACATATATAGGATCAATCCTTGGGCAATTGTGTGACACTCATGTGCCTCAGTGCATTGGAAGAGGCCCACTTTCAAATTGACCATATATGAACACTGGATTTAACTCCCTTTAATTACATATTTCACACGTGATCAATTTTCTGATGATTCCAACTCCAATTGTACTAAAAATTCGACCAGATCCATTAGAAAGGGACATGC
Organism: Camphora micrantha; assembly: GCA_003546025.1. Taxonomy (NCBI): domain Eukaryota; kingdom Viridiplantae; phylum Streptophyta; class Magnoliopsida; order Laurales; family Lauraceae; genus Camphora; species Camphora micrantha. The sequence continues at coordinate 25,373,907 of QPKB01000012.1, read as the reverse complement.
ACTAACAATCAGAGCTTTGGATTTCAGATGAGAGCCTCACTGATGGTTTCATAAGCCTGAAAACAGAATTTTTTTGGGCCTTCCTTAACAGGATTCAAATTCACACATGCCATGCTAGGGTTGTAAATGGGTATCCGATTCTCCGATTACCCGAAGGTTCCGACCCGTTAGGTTCCGGGTTTAGGTCCTTATTTTGATCCCAATAAGCAAATGGTTCCGGTTCCGGATCCGTTTTTTGGAACCGATACCTAAACGGTTCCGGTTCCGGATCCACAGTAGCTCAGATCCGAGGACCCGGGACCCGACCCAATATACACTAACATAAGGTAACTTTAGTATGTGAAAACAAAACCCTTCTTACTTTTCTACTTTTCTACATTAGGGTTTCTACTTTTCTACATCTCATACCCGGAACCGGAACCAGACCCGCCTCACAAATGGTTCCGGTTCCGGTCCTGGTTCCCTTTAATACTATTAGTTCCGGTTCCGAGAATCAGTTTTCTGGTTCAGAACCGGGTCCGGTTCCAGTTCCCCTCTTAGAAAACGGTTCCTGTTCCGATTCCACTCTGGACCCGAACCGGAACCGACCCGTTTACAACCCTACATGTTACCATTTGTATAAAAAAAAGATGCGCAAATTGAGAATCATAGCGTTCATAAAATCCCTAGTAAATACCCATTTACTTGTACATTAGCTAACGTTAAACACATCTACTCTAATCACTCCCTATTTAATTATTATATTTATACATCCAAGAGAAATTGTGAGTTGTACTAATGATTGCAACTCCAATTGCAGATGTTCAAAGACAACACAAATAAACCCAAGAGATAAAACATAATAAAAAAAAGAAAATCAAAGCAGAAATGTTAAGGTTGGTAAGCATTTCATTACTCTTCCGAATGAGATTTACTACTAAACCCAACCTACAGCATTAATGGGAAGGGAGGAATTTTATATATATATATATATATATATATATTTTTATTTTTGTAGGGTAACAAAAAGATCCATTAGAAGAGATAGGAAAACAAAGCTCACCAAAACAGAAGAAAAGATGATGAAGAAGGTGTAAGAGAAATGCCCCAACCCCATTCTCATAATCACAACCCCATTCATGGAAATGACCTATCAACCCCTTTTCTAACACAGCCGCCGTTGAGTTGGCGGATCTAACCTCATAATGGAAGGTAACAATTATGTCAGATGATAACTTTCTAATTTCATTAAAGTGGAATTGAAATTTCCAAGGATTAGCTTATGAGAGAAGTATGGATGAGAAGAAAAATAATTATACTTCTAATCATATTTCACAAAATAGAGAAAAAAAAAAAAAAAAAACAGAGAATGTTTTTCTCTTTTGAAAGGATGTAGAAAATAACTCATTTCTCTAACCATATTGAACTTTTTATAATTAAAAATGAAACCATTTAAATCAATTACTTATTTGTTTGAAATAAATACTTTAAATTGACTTTCTCCTATATGCTCTCTCTATTCAAGCTTAAATATACGGAAGAATCACCAGTAAAATGAGAATCGCCATGAGAGGAATCTCCACCTATAAATTCATCTCATTTCTCCATATATCTATTGGGGAGTCCTTGTGCACTAATTTTTTCTTATCCAAGGCACAAAGTCATGACAATATATGCGAAATCTAGGACACTTTGGCCATCCTCTCAAAGTAGGTAAACCATTGACCATCCGTCCTGATTGATTTTATAAGGGCTAAAATGAAATAAAATTAAGGGTCAAATCAATAGAAAAAGTAGCATGAGGGAGTTGAGGATAAAAGAACAAATCGACAAAAAAATTACTCATAAAATACATAAAGTGACAAAAAACGTTGCTCTAAAAGGGACTTGTGAGATCCCACCTTCCTGCACATGCCTATCTTGCCTGCTAGCTTGTTTGTCTTCCAAGGGGCTTGGACTACATTAAGTCCAATATTGGGAATATCCAAGTCCTAACCTTGACTTGTAAGTCAGACACCGTCTTAACTAAACATGACGCGTTTCAGAGTTGTACAACAAGATTGGGTTGAAGCCTCATGAGCCAAAGCGGACAATACCATGTTGATAGTGGGCCTGAGTTGTTATAAAATGGGTGTGAGGCCCCAATTCGCTTGGGTAATCCTTCGAGACAAGACCAGGTCATGTAATCCTGTGAGCTAAGAAAGAGAAATCCATAGCGGTAAGGGTGGATAAGGGTGGAGTGCTTAGGTCTCATGAGCAAAAACGGACAATATCATGTGGATAGTGGGCCCATGTCGTTACAAAATAGTATCAAAGCCAATAGCGGCTCTATTTCCAATAAGGGAGAGTGTAAGGCCCCAATTCGCCTGGGTAATCGCTTGAGGCAAGACCAGGTCAGCGATCATGTGAGCCAAGAAAGGGGGATTCGTAGAGACAAAGGTGGAGTGCTTTGGTTAGCACTAAGAGGTTTTATCTAGTCTCACATCGATAATATCCAAGTCTTGACGCTAGGTACATATGTGAAACCTGTCTTCAACGCCCCATGAGGCCTTTTTAAAACCCCATGTGGCAAGATAATATCATTTTGATAGCAGGCCCGGGTCATTACAAAATAACTGACAAAAAGTGGAGGAGTGATTTTAAATTTTCTATTTTATGCTTTTACCCTGAACACCCTTTTTTTACTTTTTTTCTCTTGATTTGGCTTTTAATATCATTTCAATTTAATCCTCATGCAAAAAAACACTACCAAGATCCGTGTCTATCATGTTAGTAAATTATCTTCATAACATAGTTCCTGCTATGATCTTTTGTTTGGTGTTTGAAATCTTGCTATGATTGGTGGATAAGGTTAGGGGTTATATTCAGTGTTCAAAATATCGGCCGATACCAATTCATATCTCGTTGAGATATCGGTCTCGGCAAAATATCCCCAAATTCTCGGTCATCTCGGTCGATATTTTGGATCATATCGGTTTTACCGATATCTCGGCCGATATTTTCAAAATATCGGCCGAGATGAGATAAAAAGGGTCAAAACCCTAGTTTTTGCAATTTTTTCCCCATCTTCATCTTCTTCTCCACTCTTCTCATCTCCTTACTACCCATAGCAGTAGCCATACTCCCTCTTGCATATTTTCAAATCCCACAACTATTTTTTGAAGAAAATATCATCTAAGGTAAGGGAAAATCAACTTAAAGCATTTTATTATGTGTTTTTTTTTTAAATTTTAGATTAAGCATAGAAATCATGGGTTTGTCACTTGTGTTGTCTTCTTCATGTAGAACTTAGATCTACATACTTTCATGCTAGATTTACTCATGCACATGATTATTTTTTTAAAAAAATTTCATTTTTTTATTTTCGAATTTTTTAATATTTAAATTATAATATATCATTTTTTGGGGATTTCATCATAAATATGTTCTTTTAATGATTCATGATCATTTTATGGTGTGTAAATGATTGATCTACATACTTTTATGTTAGATCTATATATTTAGAATTTTGAAAATGATTTTATTAAAAAAAAATCCTAAAAATAATTGGTGTTACTTGTTGGAATATTTGTGATACCAATGGCTTATTAAATGATGATTGATATGTTATATTTATTTTCTTATATTTTACACTAATAAATTGATCATGGGCATCAATAATGGCTGCATTATATGAAATACCAGAAAAGACAGCGAACTGCGACACAGATAGGACTCATAACTTAAGGTGACCGAGATTTTGATTTATTGTTGTTGCTAATGAAAAAAAAATATTGTTTTCCAGCATTTTCTAATATTCTGGATTTTTTGGATATTTTTGCGAATTTTTTTGGATTAAGAAAAAAATTCACACCCAACGACCGCGGCGGATCGATATCCGCAATCGAATATCGATATCATATCAGTTTTTCGGCTCGGCCGATACTGCGACCGAGACCGAGATTTTAAACCTTGGTTATATTATTTTGTAGCAAATTAATATTTGATAAAAAGGAAAAGGTCTAATCAAGGATGACTAAAAAGTAAAGTACATTAATTAGACATGAATGACTCTAATCAAGACAGTACTTTATGTACTTTTCTTTTATACATGAATGAGTCCAATCAAGACAGTACTTTATGTCCTTTTTTTTTTTAATAAGTTATACAATATCGAAATTATTAAAGTGTATGAATGTGTAATATTACAGAATTTCGAAAAATGGATCCTAATTCCTAAATGATCAACATAGTAGAAAGACTCTTGTTCATTGAGTTCTTTTTATTTATTATATTATTTATAATCTTAATGTAATAAATATTACTAGAAGAATGAAGAACTGGTGTGTGAAGATTGAAGACAGTAACCACATATTAAAAAAAAAACCAAAAAAAAAAAAAAAAAAAAAATACTGCCATATTTAGTGTGAGGATAAACTTTATGTTGCACACCCAGTTTTCCATAAATAACAGTTACTTCTGTTTTCCCTTTCAGTTTTCGCACAAGGGAGGCCTAACTATTATTAACCCTACCCATTTAAACACACACCTGCCCCTTTTTAACTAAAATGAAAAATAAGCATAAAAATGTAAAGAGGAAAGGTATATTTCACAATTTTTTTTTTTTCAATTTCCCTTTTATTGTGGTATTATCACAATTTTCTCCCTATTTCTCAACTCTGTCACTATTTTGAAATATCATGACTCATTGCACAAGTGATATTGTAGATAAATATCTTGGTATTTTTAAACATCATCAATATCTGCAACAGTGGTTCCCAAAAATACCCCACTAATATCTTTAGGATTTCCCTATATTGAAATGCTTTTAAATTTGAGCATGATGACCTGTTATTACAGAAAAATATTCAAATAATCCCAAGCTACAAGATTAGTGATTTCTTATGTTATAATTAAAGAAAACCAATTTACTATCCCGTATCACATCAAACTCAGCTAAATTGTCATAATGATATATCAAACTGTCATATTAAAATTTACCGCAAAAAAATAATTTACATATTTTATATTTGATCAGTGTGATGATAGGCCAAAAATCTGATAAAAAGGAAATTTGTCTAACATACATATGAGGACATTTATTTTGAGTGCCTCTTTTTTTGGCTGTAAGGTAAATTTTATATTAAAGAAAGGGAGGAAACATAGGCCAGAGGCCCCAACAGGTAGGGGTAGCCACTCACAAACCGCCGCTATCCTTATTTTGAGTGGCTTTGACATCACTATGTGAACCCCATTGGGTAGCATAACCATGGGACTATCAATCTGTCTATTCAAATATCAACAGCCCAGCAAGAAGATTATTTACCTAAAAAAGTACCTAAAAAAGTAACAAAACCCATACAAAAGCAGAGAGAGAGAGAGAGAGAGAGCGCGCGCGCGCGCGCTCGGGAGAGAGAGGGAGTGAGAGTATTGTAATCTTCTCTATTCTTTAGTGTTTTTCTTTTCTTCAAAAGCCTTTCTTCATTATCATTTCTCTACACTGCCCATTAGTGCAATGAATGAAGGCGCCCTGCAAATTGTTTGAAAAATTTACTGCAATTTCTATCCTTATTAAAACTTTGGCCTTTTCCATAACAATTAATACATTTCCTGTCTTCAATTGACACTCATCCTCCCCTTCAATTCCATTCAATCCCACTATCCCCTCTCCACTGCACCCCAAAATCAAATAAAAAAATAAAATAAAAAATTCCCTCCCTCTAATTCTCTATAAAAGGGGCACCAGAGGTGGTACAGCAACATGCCTACTGGTTGTAGAAACAGCATCTAGAAGAAGAGACTGCAGTTCACTCATATTCCCCTTCATCACCCCCATTCTAACCTCACATCCTTTCTCATTAGAAGCGTCTTAGGTCGCCACAAGTCCTCCAAACCTTGAGGTAATAAGCTTTTCTTCTTTTGTACTATAAGTTCTTTTATATATAGAATACTGTTATATATTTTTTTTTCTTATGTGCAGAGCAATGAGTCGAAATAGAAATGGTCCAAGGCTCGAGTTGAAACTAAATATTTTGCCCCCGCGGGCTAACCCATTTAGAATGGAGTCGCCGAACCGATCGATGTCAGTTTCTCCGTCCTTGTCGCTGACATCACCGCCAAGCTCATGCGTGTCGACCGAACTGAGCTCCAAGGACACCGACCAGGGCCAGACCCTTGGGAACCCAAACAGCCCCGGGGTCACGTCCATGGTCCTCGTTGGGTGCCCCCATTGCCTCATGTATGTCATGCTGTCCGAAGACAGCCCCAGATCATGTCCCAAGTGTATGAGCACTGTTCTACTTGATGTTTTCGGCGACAACAGCAACAACAAAAGGAACTAACAATGTAGAACTAAGCGATAGTAGTGTGGCTTGGCACTTCTGTAATAGGTTTTTGCTTGTGTATTTCGGTGTTTTGGAACCATCATGTGCACTGAGATTTAGATCTTGTACAATGTTGGTCCTAGTTATATATCTGTAGCCAATCCTAGCTGGGAGAAGGTTTTAATGATGATAACGATAATGTGAGCCCTATAGCAGATGAAATATTGGCCCAAAACTTCTTGAATTTTTTTGCGGAATGTGATTTTTGTCTCTGTTCTATTCACATCAGGGCCCACAGTTTGTACGGCGTAGATCCACTGTAGGCAGTGCTGCAGTGAATGAGTTACCACAATTTTTGCTTCTTGGAAGATACATACAGTACAGGTCCCTTTGCCCTATTTTGGTCAAAGAAATGCACATGGGTAAAATTGTTGGTGACAGCTTAGCTTCTGTCAAAAGACACTGGAAATCTTCTAAGATTGCCTTTTCACCCTTTTGGTTACCGATACCCAAGTGTGAGTGGGCACCCGGAAACCGAGGGGTTAACCCAGTTGACCTAGTATAGTTGACCTAGTATCGTGGTTTGCATGCGATTTGCATTCGGGAGGTTGAGGATTTGAAATTGGACTACCACACTGAATAACAGGAGATTTATTTGGCTCCCCCGAGACCATAGAGATTATTCTGGCCCAAAGGTTTAGGACACCCTCCCTTATGAATAACTATATGCACTAAAACTAGGTGTATATTCTTCTCAATTGTCCCATGCCTTTATTTATCATATATTTTAAGAAGTTTGTGAGGAATGATCAACCGTTATGCGGTGTGAAATTGACAAACATGATATTGTATTTCACATGTGAATCTTTTGCATATAAAAATGACTCACATGGATCATTTACATATGTGGGCCATTTTCATATCCCATGTGAAAAATATAAAAATGACCCCTTGTAAGGTGTCTAATACACTTCTGGCAAAATCCACTTCCATTTTATTATAAATTCCTAGAAATTCATTATTAGGTTAGCAAAAAGGCCCTACTGTGTACATTTGGCAATACTGAAAATGCTTGCACCCACGCAATTGGGAGGGTGGGGGAAAGGATTTTCTAGTGAAGGGTAGAAACTAGAAAGAAACATGGAGTTGGGCAGTTTGAACATTAAAGGAGTTGCCATTTGGGATTGGAAATACATGACAAAATAATAATAATTTAATGCTTAATTCAGGCAGTTGAGTAATGAGCATTTTAAGTCAGATGATAACTACAATTTATGTCCCTCCCGTTTCTTTATCGGAATTTCAAGAATTCTCCAAAAGTTGTCCCCTTATGTAGAATTCTAAATCCCTCTTTTTTTATGGAGGATTTGAAACTCCAACAAATGGCATAAAGATTGGAATTCCAGGAATTTCAAAAGGTCTTTTATGGCGGTTGGAATTTGAAACTCGAATGAAAGAAACACAGCATTTCAAATGCCAAGGGATAAGATGTCACATTGAAAATATTTCTACCTTAATGCAGGCAGAGATCCTAATTACCAAATTTTTATTAAATATCAATATGACGTGATTAACTAGTGATTAACCCTAATTTTGATTAAAAATCAATCAAATCACAAAGAGAGAAGGACAAGCGATTTTACGTGGAAGACCCTACTCGAAAAAAAACCATGGGCCTAACTGTCTAAGCCAACAGATAATCAAGCACTATATGAAAAACGAAGATTACAAGAACACTTACAATCATTTCCCAGTTGTTGACTCAACCTAAAGACTGTTTCAAATTTTGTTGATAACTCGTCATAAATCTTCACCGTGCTTGAGCAAAACCGCCTTCAAGAAAGGATGATGGAATCAGACCCAAAACTTGATCTTCAGCGCAGCAGGACTAGAAAGCCTTGGGGAAACTTGATAGATCTCTCAACTCTTCTCTTGATCAGTAGTGTCTTTTATGGAAGAGAGAGATAGCCTATTTATAAGTCTCAAATTGTGTCTCAAAGGCTTAAGGAATGGGAAGTTGCCTTAAGAGAATTTAGAAAGAGGAGTTCGGCTAAATTTTGAGCGGATATGATGGTTCACTCGAGCGTACGGACGTTCAGCGCAGAGCTTTTACATGGGTTGAGCGATCATTAAGCTGGTTTGAGCGGACAACTTTCTATGAGGGATTCACTCGAGTGGGCATCGGGTTTGCTCGAGCGAACTGTGCTTTGGCTTCAGATTATCAATCTAGAAACATGATGGCTCGAGCGGATATATGGATGAGTCAAGCGAAGACACTTCTGTAAAGGATTTGTTCCAATGAATGGAGGTTCGAGCGTCAATATTCAGAATCCGAAATTTATTTCTATTTTGGAAAGAGATCTTTAGCAGTCCTTTTTCTAAATAAAGTACAAGTTTAAGAAATCTCAGTTTTCTCCAATAACCTATGAATTAGCTAACTAAAAATTTTACACACATTATGTCCAAAAATCCCCATCCTCTCAAATTCTAGTGATAAATTCCGGTAAAAAAATAGAACCTTATCTGTGGAAAGTCTCAAGACACTTAACACCATCCCTACTTAATGGCATGGTCCTTTTAAAAAACGAATCATGCCATTATTAAAATAAAAATATTTGAAACCATTGATCTCTTAATATCTTGCACGATCATCATCTTCCACTTGTGGACACCATTTGTCTTGCAGAGCCTATCTCTGTCGTAGCTTGTCTTTTTTAAATCTATCAATGCCAGTGGCCTAAGAGATCAGATCAGTCATGATTTTTCCAAGGGAATAAGTGACAATGAGATCATGGGAGAAGCACGAGAGATAGGACCATGGTCAGCTAATCATAAGATCATTACTGGGCTTTGAGATATTTCCTAAAAAAGCTCTACAATAGCTTTTTATTAGCCTGAACTTCTCGATTTATGCAATAGAAAGAAAAGAACCAGAAGAGAATAATTTAAAAAAGAAATTCATTCAAACTATTAATTCTATCCCTAAATCTCTCACAAACTAATCCGAACCCTAATATCGCAAACACAGTCCAATTCCATGGGGCCCACTTGGGCATACCTTTGATCAATGCAATTCCTTTACACTCTTTTCATTCCATTATTAGGCACCAGGCCCAATTTTACACTCAGCAAACCTTCACTCGCCATTAGATTGAATCTAAAAAAAAAATTCTATGCTTAAAATGCCATTAAGCTATAAAGTTGTTAAATCAATAGCTAAGATAATCTGATAGCATTGATTTTTTGGATGACTCTTGCTTGTTAAAGTTTTAGGTTTTGATCCATGAAACATTACCCATCCAGGGCAGACCCATATGTTATGGGTTGGTGGCTTCAGCCCCCACCCAACCTTAAAAAATGCCCATAAGGGCTTAAGGGCCATATGGCCCAGCCCCCACTCAGAAGAGACCAAAGTCCCACCTCTTGTTCCTCAATTCCAAAAGACCTACTTGGCTCTCCCTCTTTCTTCATCTCTTTCTTAGTCTCTCTCACTATCAAGAATCAATACACACTCTCTCTCTCCCTCTCCCTCTCCCTTCTTTCTATTTAGAAATGTTTTGCATCTCTATAACCCATTAAAAGTGACCAAAATACCGATTCCAACCCTTTCATGAAATAAATAGACAGTAGAAATTTCAAAACCATGGACTTCTGTACCATTTTCTAATCGCAAAAAAATAATTATTTTCACATAAGACAGGTTTATCTCTCTCAATTTATGAAAATTCTATTTTAAAAAAACACCAACAATGGAAAAATTATTGATGTGTATGTTTTTTCAACCAAGGGTACCTTAGATCGTTTCCCTCATTTTTTTATTGATGACATGAGGAAAAAATATTTAAGTCCCAAAACTCAAGAACATTAATTACCTCATCTTTTTTACTAATGGTATCTTAAGTTTTTATTGATGTGTGTGTTTTTATGGTTCTGTCCATGCATATGATGATTCAAGTGGAGTGGTCTACTTGTTTGTTTTCTTTGTTCTTGAAATTTTATTTTATTTAGTAGTATCTGATTATTTAAGAATTAAATGGTTTTGACTAAATGAATAGTATCTATTCAAGCCAAATTTTTCTAGGCTTGAATTCTTCTCTAACTATTCATGTTAGACTATTAAGTGTATATTAGAGGGTTGTATTTGTATGATTATTGGAGTTGAGTAAGATATTTCTTCTCCACTATTCTCAAGTTTAGAAAACTCATATTCTTCTCCATTAATTTTCAAATATACTTTTTGTTGTGTCATAATTAATATAAAGAAAATACAAAAAAATAATAATTAGATTTTTCAATTGACTATGGTGAGCCCCCTCTAATAAAAATTCTGGGTCCGCCGTGCGCCATTGTACCCGTCAAATGGATGGGTTATATGCATATATAGGACATTGCATTTTTGCGCAGTGGCATTCGCTCCTACATCAGTTATATTAGATTTGACGGTTCATAACTCTCACCAAGAACTAGTCCTTTATTAGGGTTAAGGTCAGAATTTATTGAATTGTCGACTGCATTAATGCTGCCAGTTGAAAAAATTCTCTCATTTACGGCACATGTTTAGCTGGATATGGGTACAAATTGGTCTAGCCAAGGGCCCGGTCAGAACCGGTCAAGATTTGTGCAGTACAAAGAGGACATTCCAAGCCATCCTAATAATGAAATGTTGTTTTGTTGATTATAAAAAAAAAGTTAGTATTTCAATTTAATTGAAATAGCTTGCTTGACTGCAATCTGTGATCTACTAATGGCCCTGAAACAGTCGCATTTGGACACTAACGAGGGCAACAAAATATATTGGTGGAAAGTGTTTCTTTAATTGCAATATTGTGGATGTCTTCTTTAGATAAGGGTCCTTGAAAATTTCAATTTCTTTTCAATGAAATCAAGACCTTATCTTCCTCTATGAATGTTCGGTTTCATCTTGTGTATCGGTTGGCCAATGCAGTAGCAGATGCTTTGGCAATTTTTTTTTTTGGTAACCGATCCAAGTGGATTTGGATTCAAGAGAGAGCTTGCAAACACATGAGAAGTAGCCAACTTAAGTGGGAAAGAAGCCTGCATAAGCAGGTTGAGGTGACATACCTGGAGTTCAAACCCTGGCAGTTAGATAAGAACTGATGCTCCTTACCACTCGGGTAATTAGCCGTTCTTGGATGCTTTGGCAAAGTTGGGGGTTGAGAGAGATGTTTCTTTTTTTTCATCCTTTGTAATTTGTATTTTTATGTGTTGGTATTTAGCTCTTTTACTTCTCGTGCTTTTTCTTGTGCTCTTATCTTTATTTTATACTTCTTTAAATCTTTAATCTAATTTACTGGTACCGTTCTAAAAATATTGATATAGGAAAAGAGAGGGTAAAATAGAAAGGGCAATAGCTCTCCCTCTATATTGAATTTCTCTCGTAACTCCTGAGAGTAATGGACGAACGTCCAATTTGACACTTATTTAGCCTGCAGTTGGTAGAAATGAATAGAAAAAAAAATTACACTTTTTCGCTATTGTTTGGAAAATCTTATCCAGATGAAATGAATTTGTATGATATAGATCTATTCCAAATGGTGTGGACTGAAATAGATGTTTAAAAAATAGTCCGTTTGGTAGGACCCAAAATTATTTTAAATAGATGTTTAAGAATCCAATGGTTGAAAGCTTCTCATTAATTTCTCGAGATCTATAATTAATTAGGGCTTGAAACTTGTACCCATGGTTGTTTTCTACATTCAAAAGAAGATCAATGTTCATGATCGTGATGATTGTGGGACTCACATAATTCCATAAATGCAAATATATGGCACTACAATTTTTGAAAATATCTCGAGATTTGAGAATGATCAACGGCTCAAATTTGAACATATAGTTGTGTTTGATCATGTGAAGAGTTTCAATGATTTAGATCATTATTTCATATCTCATAAGATTAAAAAAGAAAAAGAAAAAAAGGACACGTGAAAGGACACATGGAATGTAGGTTTTTATTATTATTATTATTATTTTGTCTTAAGCATATCCAACGACTCTTAGGGCCTGTTTGGCATTGTGCCATTTTAGAAGTTCTAGTGTTCCCGTGAGATAAGATCACAAAAAACGTGTTTGGAAGACATCAATCACCGTTTTTAGTTTTAATTTTGCTGGAACGATCCCAGAAATCTCGACCCACATACTAGAAACACGGAACGAAAAATATTCGTTTTTATAAAAACCAACTCTTGGGCACAATCGGCATCCCCCTCACCCCCGCAAGTCTCTCTTCTCTCTTCTCCAACCTCACCCACTCGTCCCCGCCTCTCTCTCACTCTCTCCCTCCAATTGACTGTCCATTCAACTCTCTCTTCTCCAACCTCACCCATGACCCAACCCGTCCCTGCCTCCTCACGTCGGACTCACTTTCCCTGTAAATCCATTTCTTCTTCAACCTCACCCATTCACCCCTGGATCTCTCTCCCTGTAACTCTGTCTCTTCTTTAACCTCAACCACCCATCCCTGCATATCTCTCTATCATCTCTCTCACAAGAGGTATTCTTCCATCTCCCATGATTTTGGATGCTCCAATCACTAAAAGCCATAAATGTATGCATAGAATACAAACCTTCAATCACTGGAGTACAACAAACACATGCCTCGAACACACTCTCTAAGATAATTTAGGTTGGAGATTCTCGTTGTAACTTGTGATTGGATTGCTAACATTTCTTTCTCATCACTTCTTTTTTCACAATCTTTCTCCTTCTGTGAATTTAGTAAAAGAAATTTCTGATTTTCTGTGAGATGATTTTTTATTGATGATTATGTATTGAAGGGTTCATTCATTGCCTATTTCACAATATGACCATTAGATGCTCTTTGTCAAGGCTAATGAAGGATACCTTTTTAAGCTCTTATTTTAAGTTTTTAGAGCATTTACATATTAAAATATTTGGCAAACCTGTAATGTGTTTTTTATTTTTTTTATTTTACTCACATATTTAAAATTTAGCCCCAACATTAGAAATATAATATATCCAGGCAGATGGATGGATATGTACAATGCAATATTTATAAGTATTTTGGATGAAAAGATCTCATAAAATCTTCAAAATTAGCCAAATGGTGGATTTTATATCCCATTACAACAATAATAGATTTAAGTTCAGCAATATTTTCCAAACATGTTCCACACAGAATATTATGAACAGAACAAATGTAGCCAAACAAGTTCTGTACAGCATCATCTCACCACAACTGGTCTCAGCACTACCTGATCTCAGCACAGAATCTGGAACAACCCAGGGAATAATGCCCAAACAGACTCTTAGATTTTTATAAATTTTCTCAATATGTACACCTAATCTCTAGTTGAAATTTGGAACTCTAGCCATTTCCAGTATTCCAAAGAGGATTATCGGTTCTAATCATGATTGTGGGGCCCATCAAAATTAAAAAAAAATTATTGGTATATGGAAGTTGTCAAACTGGGAGAAAAACTCACACATCTTATTGCATCTTCTTAGTCTCTGATACCAAATGTTAATGTTGGTATATGGAAGTTGTCAAACTGGGAGAAAACTCACACATCTTATTGCATACGCATGGGGCTATTTATAAAGCCTTACAGTAACAGAAACTAGAAATAAAAGGCACTCCACTGTGATTGTGGGATTAAGCTAAAGAACAGGTCAACCCCCTAAACAATAGGGATTTATTAATAGAATTCAAAGACTAAGTAATTCAAAGACTAAGTCTACTGCAACAAACCCTCCCTTAAACTGATCACAGATCAGTTTATTCTTGGATTCTTGCAAACTCCCATCAATGTTCGCAGCTTCTCAAAAGTATTCAACCTTAGCGCCTTGGTCATCAGATCTGCCAGTTGTTCTTGAGTTGGATAGTATTCCAGCTTGACTACTTCATCCCAAGTGAGATCATGCAGAAAATGAAATCAAACATCAATATGCTTACTCCGGCCGGGCAAAATAGGATTGCGAGACAGCTTGATTGTTGAGCTATTGTCACAATAAATCACAGTTGCAGAATGTTGTTCTTGACAAAGTTGCTCCATCATCCTTCGTAACCAGACGGCCTGACACGCACTAGAGGCGGCAGCAACAAACTCGGCTTCAGTAGTTGAGAGAGTGACAATTGGTTGCTTGCGAGAGGATCAAGAAATTGCACCAGAGCTTAATAAAAATAGAAAGCCAGATGTGCTTTTCCTGTCGTCAACATCCCCTGCATAATCGCTATCAGAATACCCTACAAGCTGATGATGCCCTCCTTGGCGATAAAACACGCCAAACTCAAGAGTTCCTTTGATATACCATAACACACGTTTAGCAGCTTGGAGATGTAGTATGGTAGGGTGTTCCATGTAGCGACTAAGGAGACTAACAACGAACATAAGATCAGGCCTGGTGGAGGTAAGAATAAAAGATACATCAAGCTCCCTACTAGTTGCTTATAAAGGGTGATGTCCACATGTTCTCCCATGGGATCCTTCATCAGTTTCAATCCTGGGACAATGGGATTGTGGACTGAGTTGCAATTAGTCATATGAAATCTCTCTAGAATTTCACGGGCATACTTTTGTTGACATAAGAAAATCCCATTGTCCTGTTGCACTACTTCCAAACCAAGGAAATATCTCATTTTGCCCAAATCAGTCATGTCAAACTCTTGCATCATGGAACATTTAAAGGAATTGAACAGAGAGTCATCATTGCCAGCGAAAATGAGATCATCGACATATAAACACACAAGTAAGATCTTACCAGTAGAGGTGTGCTTGATAAACAAAGTGTGTTCATATGGACATTTTTTAAAGCCTTCATTCACAAAATAGGCTTCGATTTTGCTGTACCATGCCCGGGGCGCTTACTTCAAACCATATAGCGCCTTGTGAAGTCGATATACTTTGTGTTCGGCACCTCTAACTTCATATCCAGGTGGCTGGTCAACGTACACCTCTTCATCAAGCTCTCCATGAAGAAAAGCGGATTTCACATCTAATTGATAAAGCGGCCATGTTTCTTGAGCGGCAATGGCAAGGATAAGCCGGATAGTGTCCATACGGGCTACTGGAGCAAAAACTTCGGAATAATCAATGCCGATTTGTTGGGTGTAGCCTTTGGCGACGAGGCGTGCCTTGTATTTGGCTATTTCGCCATGCTCATTCAGCTTTGTCTTATACACCCACTTAACTCCAATTATTTTTCTTTCTTCAAGCAGATCTGTCAACTCCCAAGTATTGTTCCTTTGAATGACAGCAATCTCAGCATCCATGGCAAGTTGCCACTGTTTGCTATGAACTGCATCATCAAAGGTTAGAGGATCTTCAACAATAAACATAGCAAAATTACCATTTTGTTCTTCCTCTGAAAGACCAGCGCCACTATCATAATCACTCATCCAAGGTGGTGGATGACGAGGTCGTCTTGCTGCTACAGGATCAGGTGAATTGACAGGAGGTGGAGGAGTATCTTGGTCTGCATGATCTTCAACTCAGGTGCGGCTTCAGTACCTAGATTTCCAGCAACATTTTGATCAAATGAATCATTTGAATGTTCCTCCCCCACTTCAAGTGAAGCATGAACAGTAGCACCGTGTGTATCTGTCCAAGGCCAGTGTGCATCTTCATTGAAAACAACATCACGGCTGATCAAATTTTTTTTTGATAAAGGATCATACAAATGATACGCATGGGGCTATTTATCCATCAAAATTATGATGGATAAATCATAATCCATCAAAATTATACGCATGGGGCTATACAAACTATCATAATCCATCAAAATTAAAAAATATATATTTATAATTTTATGGTTTTTTATAAATATCTCTATCAATGGTTCAAATTTGAACACGTGGACGTGTTTGGTATTATTATGATTTCTAACGGTTCAAGATCATCATGTAGGGTCTCATGATTTAAAAGAAAAAAGAAAAAACAGTAATGTAAAAATCAACTTGCTAACCACCGTAGCAGTTATGTCTGTTTCAATTCACACCGTTTTGGTTGCTTTACGAAACAGACAGTTTCTAGTCTTTTGCCTTTTCAAACAGAGGTTACTATTCAGGTTACCAAACCGTCTATTCACGCTTTCAAACAGTTTTTAGCCGATAAGATGTGTTAAAAAGACTTGCCAAACGGGCTTAGTGAAACTAAATGATGTATACGCAGAAGAAAACATAGTTTTCATCCTATAGTAGTTGTTACTGGCGTCAAATCTAATAATGAGAATGGGCAGATTTTGAGCCGGATCTTTAGTGGGACCTAAGCTTAACTTATTAAAAGGAGACCCATACCCAGACCCAGCCCAAAACCTGAATTTAAATCAGATATATCAGCACCCACACCAAGACCCAAATAAAGAGATCCAAACTCATACCCAAATAAATTTAGGGGTGGCAAACGGGTCAGGTAAACAGGTGGGGTCCATGAATTGGACCCTAACCCATATCCGACCCGCAGTTTTAAAAAAGGGTCAGATTACCTGGCACATGTCGACCTGACATGGCCCATTTTGACCCACAAAACCCATCTGGAGATAATTGATCACAGCCACGCCCACTTACCTATCAACCCAAACCACCATGAGACAACGGGCCCGGTTAAAGCCCCTGGACCTTAAAATCTCCCACATCCAACCGCAAGTCAATTCGACTGTGACAGGACCAACCTACTTGCAAACACAGTAAAAAAACAGATGAACTTTTCTGAATTATGAATAGGAGTGCGAATGAATGGGTTGAGCTGAGCCAAATTTTGTACATGCCCAGCCAGTTTTGTTATCAGGCCTACTATTAAATGCCCATATTAGGCCTAAATGTTGCATAGGCAAAACCCTATTTGCTAAACTTTTTGTCCTTTGAGTTAAATATATTGGTCTGGGCCGGGAACATAATTGAATCTGTAATTATTCATTCCCCAGTACCAGACTACCAGCTCATTTAGGTACTGCAGCCGAAAAAGGACTTGGCCTCGTACATGTGCCTAAAAGCTAAGAGGGAGTATATGCAGGTTACATGGGTCAGCCCTAACAATACGGGTCGGGTCAAGTTTTGCCACCCTGACGTAAATATTTATATTTTATACAAATACTTAATGGCCGCACTCTCTTATGGACAGTTCTGATGGACCTCATAGTTCAGAAGGCCTTGTGGGGCCCATCAATCATGGGGGCTGTGTGAGGAGATTCCTAATCGTCCCCAAATTGTTTTACTAATGGCTTAATCTTCAGTCCGGCTGAGCGCGTCCCGGCCGCGGTAGTGGAGCGCCCGCCGGGGTGC
>QPKB01000012.1:25294462-25355514 GCA_003546025.1 Camphora micrantha | reverse complement strand
CTTATGTGCAGAGCAATGAGTCGAAATAGAAATGGTCCAAGGCTCGAGTTGAAACTAAATATTTTGCCCCCGCGGGCTAACCCATTTAGAACGGAGTCGCCGAACCGATCGATGTCAGTTTCTCCGTCCTTGTCGCTGACATCACCGCCAAGCTCATGCGTGTCGACCGAACTGAGCTCCAAGGACACCGACCAGGGCCAGACCCTTGGGTACCCAAACAGCCCCGGGGTCACGTCCATGGTCCTCGTTGGGTGCCCCCATTGCCTCATGTATGTCATGCTGTCCGAAGACAGCCCCAGATCATGTCCCAAGTGTATGAGCACTGTTCTACTTGATGTTTTCGGCGACAACAGCAACAACAAAAGGAACTAACAATGTAGAACTAAGCGATAGTAGTGTGGCTTGGCACTTCTGTAATAGGTTTTTGCTTGTGTATTTCGGTGTTTTGGAACCATCATGTGCACTGAGATTCAGATCTTGTACAATGTTGGTTCTAGTTATATATCTGTAGCCGATACTAGTTGGAAGAAGGTTTTGATGATGATAATGATGATGTGAGCCCTATAGCGGATGAAATATTGGCCCAAAACTTCTTGAATTTTTTTGTGGAATGTGATTTTTGTCTCTGTTCTATTCACATCAGGGCCCACAGTTTGTACGGCGTAGATCCACTGTAGGCAGTTCTGCAGTGAATGAGTTACCACAATTTTTGCTTCTTGGAAGATACATACAGTACAGGTCCCTTTGCCCTATTTTGATCGAAGAAATGCACATGGGTAAAAGAAAAATACTACTTGTCCTGACTTTTGGGACCGATCCGTGGACCGGTCCCAAAGTCGGGACAAGTAGCAGGGCTCTAGGTAAAACTGTTGGTGACAGCTTAGTTTCTGTCAAAAGACACAAAATCTTCTAAGATTGCCTTTTCACCCTTTGGTTACAGATACCCAAGTGTGACTGGGCACCCGAAAACCGAGGGGATAACTCAGTTGACCTAGTTTCGCGGCTTGCATGCCGTTTGCATTCGGGAGGTTGAGGATTTGAAATTGCACTAGCACATTGGGTAACAGGAGATTTATTCGGCTCCCCCGAGCCCATAGAGATTATTCTGGCCCAAAGGTCTAGGACACCCTCCCTTATAAATAACTATATGCACTGAAACTAGGTGTATATTCCTCTCAATTGTCCCATGCCTTTATATATCATATATTTTAAGAAGTTTGTGACAAATGATCAACCGTTATGAGGTGTGAAAAATGACAAACATAATATTGTATTTCACATGTGAATCTTTTGCATATGAAAATGACTCACGTAGATCATTTACACATGTGGGCCATTTTCATATCCCATGTGAAAAATGAAAAAATGACCCCTTGTAAGGTGTCTAATACAGTTCTGGCAAAATCCACTTCCATTTTATTATGAATTCCTAGGAATTCATTACTAGGGTAGCAAAAAGGCCCTACTGTGTACATTTGGCAATACTGAAAATGCTTGCACCCACGCAATTGGGAGGGTGGGGGAAGGGATTTTCTAGTGAAGGGTAGAAACTAGAAAGAAACATGGAGTTGGGCAGTTTGAGCATTAAAGGAGTTGCCATTTGGGATTGGAAATACATGACAAAATAATAATAATTTAATGCTTAATTCGTGCAGTTGAGTAGTGAGCACTTTAAGTCAGATGATAAATACAATTTATGTCCCTCCCATTTCTTTATCGGAATTCCAAGAATTCTCCAAAAGTTGTCCCCTTATGTAGAATTCTAAATTCCTCTTTTTTATAGAGGATTTTAAACTCCAACAAATGGCATAAAGAGTGGAATTCCAAGAATTTCAAAAGGTCTTTTATGGCGGTTGGAATTTGAAACTCTAATGAAAGAAACACAGCATTTTAAATGCCATGGGACATAATATCACATTGAAAATATTTCTACCTTAATGCAGGCAGAGGTCCTAATTACCAAATCTTTATTAAATATCAATCTGACGTGATTAACTAGTGATTAATCCTAATTTCGATTAAAAATCAATCAAATCACAAAGAGAGAAGGACAAGCGATTTTACGTGGAAAACCCTACTCGGGAAAAATCCATGGGCCTTACCGTGTAGGCCAACAGACAACCAAGCACTATATGAAAAACGAAGATTACAAGAACACTTACAACAATTTCCCAGTTGTTGACTCAACCTAAGGACTGCTTCAAATTTTATTGATAATTCGTCATAAATCTTCACCGTGCTTGAGCAAAACCGCCTTCAAGAAAGGAGGATGGAATCAGACCCAAAACTTGATCTTTAGCGCAGCAGGACTAGAGGCCTTGGGGAAACTTGATAGATCTCTCAAATCTTCTCTTAATCAGTGTCTTTTATGGAAGAGAGAGATAAAGCCTTTTTATAAGTCTCAAATCGTGTCTCAAAGGCTTAAGGAATGGGAAGTTGCCTTAAGAGAATTTAGAAAGAAAAGTTCGGCTAAATTTAGAATTCCCAGGTTCGCTCGAGCGGATATGATGGTTCACTCGAGCGAACGGACGTTCAACGCAGAGCTTTTACATGGGTCGAGCGATCATTAAGCTGGGTTGAGCGGACAACTTTCTATGAGGGGTTTGCTTGAGCGGGCATCGGGTTCGCTCGAGCGAATTGTGCTTTGGCTTCAGATTATCAATCCAGAAACATGATGGTTCGAGCGGATATATGGAAGAGTCGAGCGAAGACACTTCTATGAAGGGTTTGCTCGAACGAATGGAGGTTCGTTCGAGCAACCTCTGTCAATATTCAGAATCCGGAATTTCTTTCTATTTTGGAAAGAGATCTTTAGCAATCCTTTTTCTAAATAAAGTACAAGTTTAAGAAGTCCAATTTTCTCCAATAACCTATGAATTAGCCAACTAAAAATTTTACACACATCATGTCCAAAAACCCCCAACCTCCCAAATTTTAGTAATAAATTCCGGTCAAAAAATAGAACCATGTCTGTTGAAAGTCTCAAGACTCTTAACACCATCCCTACTTAGTGGCATGGTCCTCTTAAAAAACGAATCATGCCACTATTAAAATAAAAATATTTAAAACCATTGATCTCTTAATATCTTGCACGGTCATCATCTTCCACTTGTGGACACCATTTGTCTTGTAGAGCCTATCTCTGTCGTAGCTTGTCTTTTTTAAATCTATCAATGCCAGCGGCCTAAGAGATCAGTCATGATTTTTCCAAGGGAATAAGTGACAATGAGATCATGGGAGAAGCACAAGAGATAGGACCATGGTCAGCTAATCATAAGATCATTACTGGGCTTTGAGATATTTCCTTAAAAAGCTCTACAATAGCTTTTTATTAGCATGAACTTCTCGATTTATGCAATAGAAAGAAAAGAACCAGAAGAGAATAATTTAAAAAGGAAATTCATTCAAACTATTAATTCTATCCCTAAATCTCTCACAAACTAATCCGAACCCTAATATCGCAAACACAGTCCAATTCCATGGGGCCTACTTGGGCATACCTTTGATCAATGCAATTCCTTTACACTCTTTTCATTCCATTATTAGGCACCGGGCCCAATTTTACACTCAACAAACCTTCACTCGCCATTAGATTGAATCTCAAAAAAAAATCTATGCTTAAAATGCCATTAAGCTTTAAAGTTGTTAAATCAATAGCTAAGATAACTTGATAGCATTGATTTTTTGGATGACTCTTGCTTGTTGAAGTTTTAGGTTTTGATCCGTGAAACATTACCCATCCAGGGCAGACCCATATGTTATGGGTTGGTGGCTTCAGCCCCCAGCCAACCTTAAAAATGCCCATAAGGGCTTAAGGGCCGTATGGCCCAGCCCCCACTCAAAAGAGACCAAAGTCCCACCTCTTGTTCCTCAATTCCAAAAGACCTACTTGGCTCTCCCTCTTTCTTCAACTCTTTCTTAGTCTCTCTCACTATCAAGAATCAATACACACACTCTCCCTCTCCCTCTCCCTCTCCCTCTCCGTCCTTTCTATTTAGAAATGTTTTGCATCTCTATAACCCATTAAAAGTGACCAAAATACCCATTCCAGCCCTTTCATGAAATAAATAGACAGTAGAAATTTCAAAACCACGGACTTCTGTAGCATTTTCTAATTGCCAAAAAATAAATATTCTCACATGAGACAGGTTTATCTCTCTCAATTTAAGAAAATTCTATTTTAAAAAAACACCAACAATGGAAAAATTATTGATGTGTATGTTTTTTCAACCAAGGGTACCTTAGATCGTTTCCCTCATTTTTTATTGATGACATGAGGTAAAAATATTTAAGTCCCAAAACTCAAGAACATTAATTCCCTCATCTTTTATACTAAGGGTATCTTAAGTTTTTATTGATGTGTGTGTTTTTATGGTTCTGTCCATGCATATGATGATTCAAGTGGAGTGGTCTACTTGTTTGTTTTCTTTGTTCTTGAAATTTTATTTTATTTAGTAGTATATGATTATTTAAGAATTAAATGGTTTTGGCTAAATGAATAGTACCTATTCAAGCCAAATTTTTCTGGGCTAGAATTCTTCTCTAACTATTCATGTTAGACCATTGAGTATATATTAGAGGGTTGTATTTGTATGATTATTGGAGTTGAGTAAGATATTTCTTCTCCACTATTCTCAAGTTTAGAAAACTCATATTCTTCTCCATTAATTTTCAAATATACTTTTTGTTGTGTCATAATTAATATAAAGAAAATACAAAAAAATAATAATTAGATTTTTCAATTGACTATGGTGAGCTCCCTCTAATGAAAATTCTGGGTCCGCCGAGCGCCATTGTACCCGTCAAATGGATGGGTTATATGCATATATAGGACATGGCATTTTTGCGCAGTGGCATTCGCTCCTACATCAGTTATATTAGATTTGACGGTTCATAACTCTCACCAAGAACTAGTCCTTTATTAGGGTTAAGGTCAGAATTTATTGAATTGTCGACTGCATTAATGCTGCCAGTGGAAAAAATTCTCTCATTTACGGCACATGTTTAGCTGGACATGGGTACAAATTGGTCTAGCCAATGGCCCGGACAGAACCGGTCAAGATTTGTGCAGTACAAAGAGGACATTCCAAGCCATCCTAATAATGAAATGTTGTTTTGTTGATTATAAAAAAAAAAGTTAGTCTTTCAATTTAATTGAAATAGCTTGCTTGACTGCAATCTGTGATCTACTAATGGCCCTGAAACAGTCGCATTTGGACACTAACGAGGGCAACAAAATATATTGGTGGAAAGTGTTTCTTTAAATGCAATATTGTGGATGTCTTCTTTAGACAAGGGTCCTTAAAAATTTCAATTTCTTTTCAATGAAATCAAGACCTTATCTTCCTCTATGAATGTTGGGTTTCATCTTGTGTATCGGTTGGCCAATGGAGTAGCAGATGCTTTGACAATTTATTTTTTTTTGTAACCGATCCAAGCGGATTTGGATTCAAGAGAGAGCTTGCAAACACATGAGAAGTAGCCAACTTAAGTGGGAAAGAAGCCTGCATAAGCAGGTTGAGGTGACATACATGGAGTTCAAACCCTGGCAGTTAGATAAGAACTGATGCTCCTTACCACTCGGGTAATTAGCCGTTCTTGGATACTTTGGCGAAGTTGGGGGTTGAGAGAGATGTTTCTTTTTTTTCATCCTTTGTAATTTGTACTTTTATGCGTTGGTATTTAGCTCTTATACCTTCTCGTGCTTTTTCTTGTGCTCTTATCTTTATTTTATACTTCTTTAAATCTTTAATCTAATTTACTGGTACCGTTCTAAAAATATTGATATAGGAAAAGAGAGGGTAAAATAGAAAGGGCAATAGCTCTCCCTCTATATTGAATTTCTCTCGTAACTCCTGAGAGTAATGGACGAACGTCCAATTTGACACTTATTTAGCCTGCAGTTGGTAGAAATGAATAGAAAAAAAAATTACACTTTTTCGCTATTGTTTGGAAAATCTTATCCAGATGAAATGGATTTGTATGATATAGATCTATTTCAAATGGTGTGGATTGAAATAGATGTTTAAAAAATAGTCCGTTTGGTAAGACCAAAAATTATTTTAAATAGATGTTTAAGAATCCAATGGTTGAAAGCTTGTCATTAATTTCTCGAGATCTATAATTAATTAGGGCTTGAAACTTGTACCCATGGTTGTTTTCTACATTCAAAAGAAGATCAATGTTCATGATCATGATGATTGTGGGACTCACATAATTCCATAAATGCAAATATATGGCACTACAGTTTTTGAAAATATCTCGAGATTTGAGAATGATCAACGGCTCAAATTTGAACATATAGCTGTGTTTGATCATGTGAAGAGTTTCAATGATTTAGATCATTATTTCATATCTCATAAGATTAAAAAAGAAAAAGAAACAAAGGACATGTGAAAGGACACATGGAATGTATTTTATTATTATTATTATTATTTTTTGTCTTAAGCATATCCAACGACTCTTAGGGCCCATTTGGCATTGTGCCATTGATGCGTTCTAGTGTTCCCGTGAGATAAGATCACAAAAAACGTGTTTGGTAGACATAAATCACCGTTTTTAGTTTTAATTTTGTTGGAACGATCCCAGAAATCTCGACCCACTGGGCAAGAAACACGGAACGAAAAATATTAGTTTTTATAAAAACCAACTCTTGGGCACAGTCGGCAGCCCCCTCACCCCCGCAAGTCTCTCTTCTCTCTTCTCCAACCTCACCCACCCGTCCATGCCTCTCTCTTACTCTCTCCCTCCAACTGACTGTCCATTCAACTCTCTCTTCTCCAACCTCACCCATGACCCAACCCGTCCCTGCCTCCTCACATCGGACTCACTTTCCCTGTAAATCCATTTCTTCTTCAACCTCACCCATTCAACCCTGGATCTCTCTCCCCGTAACTCTGTCTCTTCTTTAACCTCAACCACCCATCCCTGCATATCTCTCTATCATCTCTCTCACAAGAGGTATTCTTCCATCTCCCATGATTTTGGATGCCCCAATCACTGAAAGCTGATGATGCCAAAAATAGGTTTCGGGCACCACCGGTCAAGTGTAAGATAATTAATGTGAGAAATAGAGAGAGAGAATGAGAGAGAGAGGTTTATAGTGGTTCGGTCCAGTGTGACCTACGTCCACTTTAAGGTGAAGATTGTATTTATCAAGTGTGTAGCGATTACAGATGGAAAGATGGTGGTAAAGATTGATTGCAACAATTTGCTTGCCCCTCAGTGTGGGTGGGGCTCTTGTTTTATAGTCGTCCCCTAACAGATGGGGAGACTCTTCAGCAGCGGACGCTACCTTTTGGCGGAGTCTCCGAACCGCCCTCAAGTGACGAGGCAGATAAGATATCCTCCGCAAGACTTGGTAAAAGCAGGTTAGAGGTAACGACGCTCTGACTTCGTACTTCGTGGATTCGGACCCGGACCTACCCAAGACGAGTGGATCCGGACCTGGGCTCGACACGGACCCGGGTCATTCAGACCTGACCCAACTTCGTGAACTGAATCTCTTGAACTTGACCCGTCATCATGGTTTGGGCCTGACCCGTCGTTATGGACTGAGTCATTTGGGTCTGACCCATCATTTGCCCCTCAATGTCCCGCGCCAAAGGAAGTTTTGAAAGCGAGACATTTTCAAATATCAAGTTTTTTTTTTTTTTTTTTTTTTTTTTTTTTTTCTGAAAGCGAGACCTGTAAGTTAGTATCTCATATAACTCACAAAAAACATACTGCCACTTCGAAATAATATGCTCTTCGCAGAGGGGGTCCGGGGGTGTCCCCCGGCGGTGGTTGAGCTGACCGGTCAGCTCGCGGGGGTCCAGGGGGCAGCGCCCCCGACCAAAATTTTGACCTAGGGTTTTGTAAAGGATCAGATTTGATTTTTGTTTGCTGTATCTGTCCTTTTTTTTTTTTTTTTTTTTTTTTTTTTATCCGGAAGAGTCCTCCTAGCTTTGGACACTCTCAGATTCCGGGTTGCAGCAGGTGATAGATTTTCAAAGTGGACCGCATAGATTTTCAAAGTGGACCGTAGGAGGCGGCAGAGGCGGCGGGCGCCCTGGCGCTGGCGCCCATGGCAGTGGGCGCCCTGGGCAGTGGGCGCCCATGGGCATGGGCGCCCATGGGCTTGGGCGCCCTGGGCAGTGGGCGCCCTGGGCATGGGCGCCCATGGCAGTGGGCGCCCTGGGCAGTGGGCGCCCATGGGCTTGGGCGCCCTGGGCAGCGGGTGCCTTGGGCAGCGGAGGCCAGCAGCGTCCTGGCATGGTGCTGGCCTGGGCGCCCCTTTGAGAGGCAGCAGAGGTCGAGGCCGAGATACCAGCAGGCGAGAATGCCGAGATAAGAGAAGCTACAGCCGAGGTGAAACAGCAGCGACCGAGCTGGGGCGTTCGCGCGTGGAAAAACAGTAGTGACAGCAAGGGCGCCCAGCTAGACGAGGCATCAGGGTCGCCCAGCTAGGCGAGGCAGCAGCAGCAACGCCCTGGGCGACCTGGAAGTGACCTGGGCGAGCTGCTTGGGAGAGCCTGGGAGCTTTGGGCGCTATGGAGGAGGCTGGCCTTGGCGTGCAGGCATTAAGAGGCGCCACTTTGGGCGAGGTACGGGGCTGGTTGCCCTGTGGATGCTGGGTTGGCTCATTTGGGCGGCCAGACAGTTGAGCACGCTAATTTAATGTAGTCCCTTGGGTTGAGAGAGCTGTTAAGCTAGAGATAGGCTGCCTGTTTGAGAACAGTGCAGAGGTAGGCCAAGCTTTTGTCGACCCGCGAGAGAGCCGCTAAGCTGGAGATAGGCTGCCTGTTTGAGAACAGTGCAGAGGTAGGCCAAGCTTTTTTGGCGACCCGCGAGAGAGCCGCTAAGCTGGAGATAGGCTGCCTGTTTGAGAACAGTGCAGAGGTAGGCCAAGCTTTTTGGCGACCCGCGAGAGAGCCGCTAAGCTGGAGATAGGCTGCCTGTTTGAGAACAGTGCAGAGGTAGGCCAAGCTTTTTTGGCGACCCGCGAGAGAGCCGCTAAGCTGGAGGTAGATTACATGTTTAAAAACAGTGCAGAGAGGCAGGTTTAGCTTTTGAAAGAGAAAAACCAATGTATACTCTTTTGTCCTGATGTTTTTCAATTAATACAAGAGGGATGAGTCATCATTTCCAAATCTTTATCCGAGAAGGATATGATTTCGTTAGCTTCATGCGTGGGCGCCTTAGACGGGTGTGATTCATCAGGATGTCTTGCCTTTCTGGCATGAGCCTTCAGGGCGGAGAGTGACTATGCTAGTCCTCCTGAGATAGTTCGAATTTCCCCAATCGGCTGCGGGTCCTCGATATTTCGAGGTGGTGGCGGTGGTGGGGCTTGCCCTCTTCCAGCAACATATTGGCGCAGGTAACCATGCTGAATGAGATCTTCAATCTGCTTCTTGAGTTCAAAGCAGTCGTCAGTGTCATGGCCATGGTCGCGATGAAAGCGACAGTATTTAGTCAGGTTCCTGCGATTTGGAGGGGACTTCATTTTCCCAGGCCATTTTACGGCGGGGTCATCTTGTATTTGGAACAAGATGTGTCCAATAGTGGTGTTGAGAGGAGTGAATACTTGTCTGTCTCTGTGCGGAGGAGGACTGAGTCGGTCTCTAACAGGTACCCTCTCTGTCCTGCCTCGCTTGTCGCTAATGTCCTCCTTTTCATCTCTGTCTCGCTCCTCCTTTCTCTTATCCCCTGTTCTGGAGGACTCTCCCCGCCTGGCTCTGGTTATGTCTTCAGCATTCATATACTTCTGAGCCTTTGCTAGTAGCTCTGGCATATTCTTTGGCGGACGTTTCATCACCGAGAAGAGGAAGCTTGATGAGCGAAGGCCTCCTAGAAAGGCTGTCATTGACACCTTGTCGTCAGGCTCTTCGACCTGAAGTACCTCCTCGTTAAAACGAGTGAGGTAGCTCCTGAGGCTCTCATTTTTGTCCTGCTTTATGCTGAGCAGGTGTGTGGCAGGCTTTTGGTGGCGGCGCCCTCCGATGAAGTGCGAGACGAATGACTTACTCAACTCTCCAAAGGTGGCGATGGAGGCTGGGGCGAGGTTGGCAAACCATTGCCGAGCGGAGCCCTTCAATGTGGTTGGGAACGCCCTGCACATTATCTCGTCAGGGATACTATGCAGCTGCATTTTGCTTTTGTACGTCTCTAAGTGGTCCAACGGATCCTTCCTTCCATCGAAGGTCTCTACGGATGGCATCTTGAATTTTTGAGGGAGTGGGTAGTTCACCACGTCAGGCTTGAACGGTGTATCCGTTCGCCCGACTAGATAATCTACCGTCTCTGGTGCCCGAGCTCTTATGGCGTTGAAGACATCGCCCAGTTGATTCTGCATTTCTTTGATTTTTTCTTCCCAGTGATTGGGGGCTTCTCTGGACCGATCATAGAAGTGACTCCCCACTTCTATGCTTTGATTTTCATCTTCCTCCTCTTGGAAATGAGGTTCCTCCCCGTTAGAAACAGAGGGAGGAGGTGGAAGACCGCCTTGATTCGCTCCACCTGGAGGTGGGGGTCCTCCGTGATGGGCGCGACCTTGAGGATCGACCAACAGCACTCCGAGAGGGGGTTACGAGGAACTCCTTGGGCGCCGGTGCCAGGTGGATGGGCGCCCAGGCCTTGGGCTACATGATGATGGGCGCCCAGGCCTTGGGCGCCATGGAGGCGGGCGCCCAGGCCCTGGGCGCCATGCTGATGGTCACCCGGGCGAGGCGCTCCCCTGCGAGGAGCTCCCTGGCGAGGCCCTCCTTGCGTTGCTCCTCCCTGCCCCGTGAGTATGAGCTGCAGGATCTGCTGGTTTTGGGCAACCAGCTGCTGCATTGTCGCCAACATCTGCTGAGGAGTGGGATCTGGAGCGGTAGCATTTGGAGGAGGATTATTTGGTGGAGGATTTTCCTCTTCCTCTCGCCTGGAATTGTTTTCTTGTCGCCTTGTCGATCTGGTGGTGGTCACCATAGCTTTCGAAAATGTAGTGTTATGAAGTGAGAGTTTTGACTTTCCCACAGACGGCGCCAAACTGATGATGCCAAAAATAGGTTTCGGGCACCACCGGTCAAGTGTAAGATAATTAATGTGAGAAATAGAGAGAGAGAATGAGAGAGAGAGGTTTATAGTGGTTCGGTCCAGTGTGACCTACGTCCACTTTAAGGTGAAGATTGTATTTATCAAGTGTGTAGCGATTACAGATGGAAAGATGGTGGTAAAGATTGATTGCAACAATTTGCTTGCCCCTCAGTGTGGGTGGGGCTCTTGTTTTATAGTCGTCCCCTAACAGATGGGGAGACTCTTCAGCAGCGGACGCTACCTTTTGGCGGAGTCTCCGAACCGCCCTCAAGTGACGAGGCAGATAAGATATCCTCCGCAAGACTTGGTAAAAGCAGGTTAGAGGTAACGACGCTCTGACTTCGTACTTCGTGGATTCGGACCCGGACCTACCCAAGACGAGTGGATCCGGACCTGGGCTCGACACGGACCCGGGTCATTCAGACCTGACCCAACTTCGTGAACTGAATCTCTTGAACTTGACCCCGTCATCATGGTTTGGGCCTGACCCGTCGTTATGGACTGAGTCATTTGGGTCTGACCCATCAAAAGCCATAAATGTATGCATAGAGTACAAACTTTCAATCACTGGACGTACAACAAACACATGCCCCGAACACACTCTCTAAGATAATTTAGGTTGGAGATTTTCGTTGTAACTTGTGATTGGATTGCTAACATTTCTTTCTCATCACTTCTTTTTTCACAATCTTTCTCCTTCTGTGAATTTAGTAAAAGAAATTTCTGATTTTCTGTGAGATGATGTTTTATTGATGATTATGTATAGAAGGGTTCATTCATTGCCTATTTCACAATGTGACCATTAGATGCTCTTTGTCAAGGCTAATGATGGATACCTTTTTAAGCTCTTATTTTAAGTTTTTAGAGCATTTACATATTAAAATATTTGGCAAACCTGTAATGTGTTTTTTATTTTACTCACATATTTAAAATTTAGCCCCAACATTAGAAATATAATATATCCAGGCAGATGGATGGATATGTACAATGCAATATTTATAAGTATTTTGGATGAAAAGATCTCATAAAATCTTCAAAATTAGCCAAATGGTGGATTTAATATCCCATTACAACAATAATAGATTTAAGTTTAGCAATATTTCCAAACATGTTCCACACAGAATATTCTGAACAGAACAAATGTTGCCAAACAAGTTCTGTACAGCATCATCTCACCACAACTGATCTCAGCACTACCTGATCTCAGTACAGAATCTGGAACAACCCAGGAATAATGCCAAACAGACCCTTAGATTTTTATAATTTTCTCAATATGTACACCTAATCTCTATTTGAAATTTGGACCTCTAGCCATTTCCAGTATTCCAAAGAGGATCATCGGTTCTAATCATGATTGTGGGGCCCATCAAAATTAAAAAAAATTTATTGGTATATGGAAGTTGTCAAACTGGGAGAAAACTCACACATCTTATTGCATCTTCTTAGTCTCTGATACCAAATGTTAATGTTGGTATATGGAAGTTGTCAAACTGGGAGAAAACTCACACATCTTATTGCATACGCATGGGGCTATTTATAAAGCCTTACAGTAACAGAAACTAGAAATAAAAGGCACTCCACTGTGATTGTGGGCTCACACATCTTATTGCATACGCATGGGGCTATTTATAAAGCCTTACAGTAACAGAAACTAGAAATAAAAGGCACTCCACTGTGATTGTGGGATTAAGCTAAAGAATAGGTCAACCCCCTAAACAATAGGAATTTATTAATAGAATTCAAAAACTAAGTAATTCAAAGACTAAGTCTACTGCAACAAACCCTCCCTTAAGCTGATCACAGATCAGTTTATTCCTGGATTCTTGCAAACTCCCATCAATGTCCGCAGCTTCTCAAAAGTATTCAACCTTAGCGCCTTGGTCATCAGATCTGCCAGTTGTTCTTGAGTTGGACAGTATTCCAGCTTGACTACTTCATCCCAAGTGAGATCATGCAGAAAATGAAATCGAACATCAATATACTTACTTCGGCCGTGCATAACAGGATTGCGAGACAACTTGATTGTTGAGCTATTGTCACAATAAATCACAGTTGCAGAATGTTGTTCTTGACAAAGTTGCTCCATCATCCTTCGTAACCAGACGGCCTGACACGCACTAGAGGCGGCAGCAAACTCGGCTTCAGTAGTTAAGAGAGTGACAATTGGTTGCTTGCGAGAGGATCAAGAAACTGCACCAGAGCTTAATAAAAATAGAAAGCCAGATGTACTTTTCCTGTCGTCAACATCCCCTGCATAATCGCTATCAGAATACCCTACAAGCTGATGATGCCCTCCTTGGCGATAAAACACGCCAAACTCAAGAGTTCCTTTGATTTACCGTAACACACGTTTAGCAGCTTGGAGATGTAGTATGGTAGGGTGTTCCATGTAGCGACTAAGGAGACTAACAACGAACATAAGATCAGGCCTGGTGGAGGTGAGATACATCAAGCTCCCTACTAGTTGCTTATATAGGGTGCTGTCCACATGTTCTCCCATGGGATCCTTCATCAGTTTCAATCCTGGGACAATGGGATTGTGGACTGAGTTGCAATCAGTCATATGAAATCTCTCTAGAATTTCACGGGCATACTTTTGTTGACATAAGAAAATCCCATTGTCCTGTTGCACTACTTCCAAACCAACGAAATATCTCATTTTGCCCAAATCAGTCATGTCAAACTCTTGCATCATGGAACATTTAAAGGAATTGAACAGAGAGTCATCATTGCCAGTGAAAATGAGATCATCAACATATAAACACACAAGTAAGATCTTACCAGTAGAGGTGTGCTTGATAAACAAAGTGTGTTCATATGGACATTTTTTAAAGCCTTCATTCACAAAATAGGCTTCGATTTTGCTGTACCATGCCTGGGGCGCTTGCTTCAAACCATATAGCGCCCTGTGAAGTCGATATACTTTGTGTTCGGCACCTCTAACTTCATATCCAGGTGGCTGGTCAACGTACACCTCTTCATCAAGCTCTCCATGAAGAAAAGCGGATTTCACATCTAATTGATAAAGCGGCCATGTTTCTTGAGCGGCAATGGCAAGGATAAGCCGGATAGTGTCCATACGGGCTACCAGAGCAAAAACTTCGAAATAATCAATGCCGTATTGTTGGGTGTAGCCTTTGGCGACGAGGCGTGCCTTGTATTTGTCTATTTCGCCATGCTCATTCAGCTTTGTCTTATACACCCACTTAACTCAAATTATTTTTCTTTCTTCAGGCAGATCTGTCAACTCCCAAGTATTGTTCCTTTGAATGACAGCAATCTCAGCATCCATGGCAAGTTGCCACTTTTTGCTATGAACTGCATCATCAAATGTTAGAGGATCTTCAACAATAAACATAGCAAAATTACCATCTTGTTCTTCCTCTGAAAGACCAGCGCCACTATCATAATCACTCATCCAAGGTGGTGGATGACGAGGTCGTCTTGCTGCTACAGGATCAGGTGAATTGACAGGAGGTGGAGGAGTATCTTGGTCTGCATGATCTTCAACTACAGGTGCGGCTTCAGTACCTAGATTTCCAGCAACATTTTGATCAAATGAATCATCTGAATGTTCCTCCCCCACTTCAAGTGAAGCATGAACAGTAGCACCTATGTGTATCTGTCCAAGGCCAGTGTGCATCTTCATTGAAAACAACATCACGGCTGATCAAAATTTTTTTTGATAAAGGATCATACAAACGATACGCATGGGGCTATTTATCCATCAAAATTATGATGGATAAATCATAATCCATCAAAATTATACGCATGGGGCTATACAAACTATCATAATCCATCAAAATTAAAAAATATATATTTATAATTTTATGGTTTTTTATAAATATCTCTATCAATGGTTCAAATTTGAACACGTGGATGTGTTTGGTATTATTAAGATTTCTAACGGTTCAAGATCATCATGTAGGGTCTCATGATTTAAAAGAAAAAAGAAAAAACAGTAATGTAAAAATCAACTTGCTTAGCAGTTTTGTCTGTTTCAATTCACACCGTTTTGGTTGCTTTACCAAACAGACTGTTTCTAGTCTTTTCGCCTTTTCAAACAGAGGTTACTATTCAGGTTACCAAACCGTCTATTCACGCTTTCAAACAGTTTTTAGCCGATAAGATGTATTAAAAAGACTTGCCAAACGGGCTTAGTGAAACTAAATGATGTATATGCAGAAGAAAACATAGTTTTCATCCTATAGTAGTTGTTACTGGCGTCAAATCTAATAATGAGAATGGGCAGATTTTGAGCCGGATCTTTAGTGGGACCTAAGCTTAACTTATTAAAAGGAGACCCATACCCAGACCCAGCCCAAAACCTGAATTTAAATCAGATATATCAGCGCCCCACACCAAGACCCAAATAAAGGGATCCAAACTCATACCCAAATAAATTTAGGGGTGGCAAATGGGTCACGTAAACAGGTAGGGTCCATGACTTGGACCCTAACCCATATCCGACCCGCAGTTTTAAAAATGGGTCAGATTACCTGGCACATGTCGACCCGACATGGCCCATTTTGACCCACAAAACCCATTTAGAGATAATTGATCACAGCCACGCCCACTTACCTATCAACCCAAACCACCATGAGACAACGGGCCCGGTTAAAGCCCCTGGACCTTAAAATCTCCCACATCCAACCGCAAGTCAATTCGACTGTGACAGGACCAACCTACTTGCAAACACAGTAAAAAACAGATGAACTTTTCTGAATTACGAATAGGAGTGCGAATGAATGGGTTGAGCTGAGCCAAATTTTGTACATGCCCAGCCAGTTTTGTTATCAGGCCTACTATTAAATGCCCATATTAGGCCTAAATGTTGCATAGGCAAAACCCTATTTGCTAAACTTTTTGCCCTTTGAGTTAAATATATTGGTCTGGGCCAGAAACATAATTGAATCTGTAATTATTCATTCCCCAGTACCAGACTACCAGCTCATTTAGGTACTGCAGCCGAAAAAGGACTTGGCCTCGTACATGTGCCTAAAAGCTAAGAGGGAGTATATGCAGGTTACATGGGTCAGCCCTAACAATAAGGGTCGGGTCAAGTTTTGCCACCCTGACGTAAATATTTATATTTTATACAAATACTTAATGGGTCACACTCTCTTATGGACAGTTCTGATGGACCTCATAGCTCATAAGGCCTTGTGGGGGCCATTAATCATGGGGGCGTTGAGGGATTGGAAAATCTTGATGTGACCTATCTAAGTGCAAAATTGTAAGTCCATTAGATAGTTCTAACCCCATGATCCATGGCCCGCAAGTTTAACGGTTTTAAGCTAAAATATCTTTTACCCTTGATCTCATGGTTGGTGCAAATCCAATGGATCTAGTGTAAATGGGGGGTGAGGGTTTTGGTGGTCCATTCATATCAGTGCTCAAGTGGGCCCCACGTGGATGTCCTCATGCAAATTGTCCTTAGGAGAGTATTTGTCCGTACTTAATATATAAGCTTCTTCACCAATGAGTAATGGGAGATTGGTGCCTTCATCACAGCTTCGTCTAAGAAATTCAGGGAAGGTCCCACTCCCACCTTATGGAGAGTCGAGAGGGGATCTCCCGCATCTCATTGTTGGGAGTAGGTGGGCCTTCCATACAAGATTTCAAAAACTTTGAAGCACTTAACTCAAGGATTAGACACCCAAAAGGCCATGGAGCCAATCCCAACATCTCAAACCCTAATCTTAGTATATTAAGATCCCAGATCTTTGTAATGAAGACAATTTTCGACATGCAACTACTAGATCTACAAACAATAACTTAGTGCAGATATAAAACAATAACTTAGTGCAGATCTAAACCTAAGTAGCTCTATTGTGCTCAAATCGAGACTTTGAACTTGATCTCTGTAAAACTCTTTTGCAGACACGATCTTCGAGGCCTCACAATCTTCCACGCTAGAGGGGATATAGAATATAGAATGAGCTCTAAACTCTTTGTTGGCAAAGGCAGAGATGAGTGGTGGTATTAATAGGCTGGCGGATGATGGTTTACAGTCCCTCCCTCTATTTTTATTTATTTATTTATTTTTAAAGAGGCCATCAGATAGTATCCCATTCAATTGTGATATTCCTGGGTCTAATAATATGAAATGCGTTACAATCATGAGTTAGCCACGTTAGTATGTTAGTACTGAAAGTGGCAGACAAGGGCTCTATGAATTTACACTGCAGAAAAATCTTGAATTGTGTTCTGGGGTGGTTGATGGTGGGGGCTCCATTTGGTGGTGAAGAAAATATAAACCTCTTTCAGATTAAAAACAAATAACATACTGAAAGTGGCAGACAAGGGCTCTATGAATTTACACTGCAGAAAAATCTTGAATTGTGTTCTGGGGGGTTTGATGGTGGGGGCTCCATTTGGTGGTGAAGAGAATATAAACCTCTTTCAGATTAAAAACAAATCCTATTCATGAATGTTATCCTTCATCAATGCATTCCAAAAGTAGATGGACGTTCTTTCAGGTCAGAGCTTTAGTCATGGATGCCACATGGAACAATGAGACTTTGAGTTTGAGGGAAACAACCTGCAATCTCCCTGTCCTTATCACCAGTACGGCAGTACAACATATGCAAGAACCATCGCTTGTGGGAATTCATGGCCAAACAGATCACAAGAAATAGGTAAATTAAATTATCTATGAATCCTTCTCTATCAATTATAAGTTGACCGTCAAACTATGTTTCCATGGCCCCGAATTGAGAATTTGAGATAACCCCATGACCAATGGCACCAACTACCATAAATTCGGGTTGTCGGTAGCTAGGTAGTAAAGTGGGTGGGGAATATTCTCCTACAAGACTATATGGGGGCCCACTTGGGCCCACCTTTGATAATCTTGTCATCCCATGATCTGGTATGAGACTCAATTTTACATGTATTGAACCTTCACTCACCGGTGGATTGAATTAAAAAAAAAAAAAAATACTGCTAAGATGCCATTAAACTATAAGACTGTCAAATTAAGGGTTAGGATAGTATGGTAGGGTGGATTTTTTTTTTTTTTTTTTGCCCCCTTTTTATTCAAGGAGACCTTTCCATCATCCTTCCTCTCATTTATAGAAATGCATCTAAGTGGGCCTCAAGAGTGACTGCATTTAAGCAATATGCATGATTTTTTTTTCTTTCATTTTTGTGAGACTTAATTCAGTGGTGAATATGGGCGGAGTGGAATTTAAATCGGGGTAGACCCAGGTATGTGGGGTCTGGGGCTGAAGCCCCCACCCATTTCTGAAAATTCTAAAAGAATCCTTTCACATTTTAAGAATTAATGGGTTTTTCTTTAACATTTTCTCCTTTCCTAATAGGAGAGATCTTCTAAAAAAGAATGGTGGGATCTCAATTGAGAAGAAAACCCTCAAAGCACTCAAACTAGAGAAACCAGATGAGAAAAGGGAATGGAGAGGAGAGAGAGAGCACCCTGGACGTCCATTGATCCATTGATTGTATTGGATGTCTAGCCTCTCTTAGACTTAAATAGTCCAAGAGCCCTAGTTCTCTTACGAGTTCTAGTTCTACTCATTTTTCTCTTATGAGCTCTACTCCTCTTTCTCTTATGAGCTCTACTCCTCTTTCCCTTACAAGTTCTACTTAATTATAACTCTCTCACCTAAGGCTAGCATGAGGATCATAGGAATTTTTTGGATCTGGCTCCAACTGAAACATCTAGACCCTACTTCTCATGCAAGGTCCTGACACACAGTTGTACTCCATTCTTAAGAATTTTACAAGAAGACCATAAACTTTTCAATTACCGCAAGTAGGTCCCTCCGTCAACTATATCCATGGATCCATTAGAAATAAATCGTCTAACAAATGTGGACCCACCTCTTATTATCCCTGTGACCCAATTAATCACATCAATCTTCAATACCATATGATTAACTCTTAATCAGAATGGGTGCACACTTACTGTCGATAAATTCCATTAATCAGCACAAGAGGATATTTCTCTTATGAGGATAGATTTCATCTTAATTAGAATATATGTTCCTACAGTTCCACCACTATCTACCCAAGATACCGATGTGTTGACCTACATTTGGCTTCACTCATTAGTAAATTAAAGTAAATGTATAGCAAAAACTTGAGTCCATTACTCCCTCTGGATTGAGAATCTATTGCTTGGAAATTATGAGAGCGTTCCTTAATTAGAGACAGTATTTTATATAAGGTGCTACTCATGGTCCTTCGGTATATCCAATTTACTAGTACAAACAACCCAAAGTCTTCCACTTTGATAGCTGAGACAAATCATACTATTTCATAATAATTGCAGTGCTACGACCTTTTCAGATGAGATGCTCATTCTCATCATTGGTTGTGAAACACTTCAAGTATAAGAGTTGTGACCTATGTTTCCTACATGTGAATCTCATCCACACACATGGATCACATTTAACTTAAGGGCTTATGTTCATCTCATGAACAACCATGTCATTTTGTATCAATTATGTGCAACCAATAATAAACTCCCATTCATCTCATGAATAAAAGCATGAAATCATATATTGATTAAGATAATAATAAAATTACCCCATCCACAGGAATGAGGACTTACAGTCTGACACTCATTGCTCATCAGAGAAAATTCCTTGTTCTTGCATCCCATTGCTCATAAGAGAATTCTATGTTAATAAATAAAATATAATATATAGATGGCCATGGCATTGGTTATTCAGGTCCTTGGTATTAAATTCATTGTTTCAAAATCAGACCCAGACTTTCATGGACCTAAACCAGGACTCAAATTAAAAGTAGGTGCAAATATTGGACTCGTATACAATATTTAGAATTGAGGTCCTTATTCTAATCTTCATCGATCCATTTTCATCCCTATGTCAAACCACATCACAAAACTAAAGCAGGATTTCAGTGACTAAACTTTATTGTTTATTTGTAAAGTGAAAACTTTCTTTAAACACCAAAATAAAGAGAGAACGACAACAAAAAGATATAAAATGATCAGAGTCCCAAACAACTAGTTTGAAAAAACATCAGCCCACTCCACCTCCTGCCTACATGATTTTTCAAATTTTGATGCTTTGCGGCATCCTCATTCAAAGATCTATGAATATAACTGAACACATCAAAAGAAAGACCTAAATCTAAGCCCTGCATATCTACGAAAATAGATGAGATAGCCCAATCCCTCCACTCTAGGGGTGGACCCCCCAACCCACATGAATAAAATCCTGCGTCCACTTCAAAAATCCACAAAAAAATCAGGAGTCCTCTCCCCAAACCCATATGGTATCCTTGGTTTACCCCAAAACCCAATTACATGTTTGGGTTTGCGCCTCTCAAACGAAAATCTTGTGTCTACCACATGGTTACCTAATTCGCAGCTTGACCAATTCGAATTCAAATTCGCAGTTTGCATCTCGACCTTTACTCTAATTCGAAAATCCGATGGGGTAGGTTTAGTTAGTTCGATTTTCAATTTTCTCGATTCATAGTTCGAGCTTAATGTATTCACTAGACTAATTCGAATATATAATTCAATGTGGTTCAATATGATTCGTAAGTCCATTCATTATATACATAAAGATTTTTTAGAAATTAGATACTTATTAAATATATAAATAATGACATTTCACAAAAACGATGAGAAAATAAATGTTAAAAACAATCTATAATTTTTTTTTTAATTTTGATTATGAATCAAGAAACGTCAATCATTTAACTATATTTGTATAA
Organism: Camphora micrantha; assembly: GCA_003546025.1. Taxonomy (NCBI): domain Eukaryota; kingdom Viridiplantae; phylum Streptophyta; class Magnoliopsida; order Laurales; family Lauraceae; genus Camphora; species Camphora micrantha. The sequence goes on along the minus strand of QPKB01000012.1, from coordinate 25,334,739 downwards.
AATAAATTAAATCCAAAAGTTCAAGTCAAAAGGGATAAAATGCCAAACACCAAAAAAAGAAAAGAAAGTAAGATAAACTAAAATCCATTAGTTTTAAAATGGAAGTATGATAGAAAAGCCTTCGTTCCCAATGCCTTTTCCCTTTATCTTGAGAAGATGACAAAACGTGTCCGTATGATGAAATGCTTCTTTATTGATTTATTGACATGATGGTAAAGAGGATTGAGTGGCTGCAGCGTTAGATGTGTGGCTTGAAAGTTCGAGATCCTTTCCCTAGAGGGGGCGTGAATAGGGTGAGCTACAATTTAGTGACCAATTATAACAAATTTTAAACTTCTTTAATTTAGCCAGTCACTTGTGATGATAATAAAACTAAATGCGGAAGCTAACTAAAACAATCACCATAAAGCATTCACCACGACACAAAGATTTATAGTGGTTCAGCCTGAATGCCTACATCCACTATCAGCTTGTGATCAAACACCCCACTGGATTTTCATTATCTATGTTTTTTAATAGGATAAGCAATAACCTCTACAACGATGTTTTTCAAGGCTTAACATTAACCTAATAATGTGTTTTTATAGGCTAAGCAATAACCTCTACAAGATGCTTTTCTAAGGCTAAGCAATAACATCTACACTATGCTTTTCTTAGGCTAAGCAATAACCTTTATAAGATGATTTTCTCAAAGAAGTGTCTACACAAACACTTTAAGAGATACAATTAAAGCTCCATACATTTGCCCCTTAATTAGGCTGATATGAAAGTTAAAACAAGTAGCTAAGGTGAGTGCTCAAAGTGTATGAATGTTTACTTCAATCAATTTCTAAAAAGAAGCTCTTAAATGAATGCTTGATGCATTTAAAAATCTAAGCAAAAAAATATATGATTGAAGTGATGAACTAATCACATGAGTTAATCAAAACAACTTGGAAAGACATTCCTATCAAACTACACAAGTTGTATGAAAGTGTAAAGATCAAAATACATGTGATTGAGACATGAGTGTTTGCAAATCAATCTAATATGATAAAGTGATTTGATGTTTGCAAAATCAACTCAGTCAAAGCGAGAAATCATGCTAATATAGAGTTTCAACATGCATGGATTTCAAAGGGATGGAAATCAAACTTAACTTACAAAGTACAACTTTAAATCTCAAGATTTTGGATTTTCATTTTCCCTCTAACCTTCTCAGCTTATTCCCCTTCCTTAGGCTTCAAAACAGTTCCAAAGATTCAACCGACAAGCCTCTCAAAAGAAACGAATGAAATAGACTTTTATACAAAAAACAGTCCAACAGCTAATTTGCTCGGTCGACCCCTGCACCTTCGGTTGACCAAGTCCAACGGTCATATTTCCCAACGGCTAGTTGGCTTGGTCAACCGGGTGCAGGGCTCGGTCAACCAAGTACACTGGCCTGACCGAGTTTCATTTCAAAATCTGAAATTTCTGAAATGTTGAGCTGGGAACTCAGGGCCATCATCATTCATGCATAACTTTGAGATTCTAAAAATGAAAGTTGTATGCACGACATGAGCCTAGATGCCTAATTTTATTTTACAAATACATGCATGAAGAACTAGATTTTCAAAAGTGCATTTTAAGTTCTAAAACATGCAGGATGAAGTGTTTGAAAATCAAATGCATATGCAAGTCTAAGCTCCAGATTCCAAAGTCCAAACTACGATGCATGAGTGTGTGATCAGTTGACAGTGAAAGTGATAGTGCATCCATCAAATTAGCAACATACATAAACCCTAATATGGCTTGGTTAGGATTCCACTCGACTCATTATGATTTTGAAGTTGAGATTTCCAAGTCTATGATAGTGTAATGTTCATGATCTTTCTCCTTCTTTCCCCTTGTGTTTATGCATATCAAAATGAAGGAGTTTCTAGTAAGAATTGTAGGGAAAATCTTTTTCTTAGGAAGCTCAAATAATTCCCCAAGTTCAGGCCTCACTTTTCCTTCTTAACATGTGCCTGGAACTACCTAGTTCGGTAGTTCCTGCATGGCACAACCGTGCTAGGTGCTCGGTTTTCCCATGTAGGAAATGCCTAGACCTCGCCTTGTTGCCCAATTGTGCAAGGCACAACCAAGCAAACCAGTAGCGCCCGGTTGTGCCATGCTCGGTTGTGCTAGGCTCAACTGGGTGGACCCGCGGACATCGGTTGTATTAGGCACAACTAGTCAGACTAGTTTGAGCCCTTTTTACCCCTGGACTTTTTTTTTCTTAATTTCCTATTCAAAAATGGTTTTTGGGCTTGCCGCATCAGTCCTTCCTTGTATCCAACTTAGGACTTTGACCAATTTTAATTAAGTCAGAGGGTTGTTCGGAGGCATGTAGGTGTATTGGGACTTAGGGATGTGCATGATTAGGGTTTTTGAGAACCAGACAATGCAATTTAGCACTAAGGAACAAAAAAAACAATGACCAGACAATGCAATTCAGCACTAAGGAAAAATGGCGGTCCGCACCGGACTTTCACATATGACTTGTCACTTGCACAAGGGGTTTTCGCGAGCATTTATTTGCCCTACTTGCACCTATGAGTTATGATCTATGGTGTGGTGTCTTGGGTTGTGTATCGAGCATTCAGTTGCGTGCTCCTTCCTGGTCACCCGGATCCACCCCTTTCCTTTTTACCCATTCGGGTTGAGCCATTCCCTACCGGAATGCTATCCGATTTTCTAGAGAATGGAGGTCCTTGTTTAGACATCTTAATCCCATCACGTTTTCCAGACTTGTAGTAGTTTTTCGTTTCTACTCCACGTTTACCTGACATGTTATATTCGGGCCCTTGAGGGATGGTATATTATGCATGACTGTTCGAGTATGTCTTTGCTTGCCTAAGAGACGCCCCTTAGCCTGTGAACTTTTCAAAGTATGTCCAGTATGTTTGATTATTGTAACCTGAGTCAGCATCACTAAGCTTGGGCACTCTCTTTGGTTTGATCAACCAGTTCAGGGTCCTTAAATCTTGTAACCAACTGCAAATTGGAACTTATTCTCTGTTGGAGATTTTCTCTGGAGCCATGGCCAATGCCTCACATGTACGCGATGTGCTCAAAATAATTAAACACAATCGCACAAATTTCTATTAATTAGATAATGGCAAGTACGGATTGATCCACAGGGATTTGTAGAAACAAGATCCAAAAACCCTCAATTAATTTTCAAACTAAGGATTTTTATAACACAATTAATCAAGAAAATAAAAACTAAAATGCTATCAAAGGAAATTAAAGCAAACTTATCAGAGAAAGGGAGATCGAGGTATTGGATTCCACCAAAACATATTTACTCATCCCAAAATTATTTTCTAACATTATCCTCATAAAACTCAACCCAATGAGCAAACAATTGCCTTGGATTGGAAGATTTAGCTTTGAAAATCTTTTTTTTTTAAGGGGAATTCGGCGACGGGTCCCTGAACATTCCACTTTATTGCCTTAGATCCACAATCTTTTCTGATAGTGTGATATGTCCTTTTTCCAAATTTGAAAACCTAAATTGTCTAATTTACCCTTTATTCAAATCATATCCCATGATTAGTGTGATAAGCCATTAATAATGGTCAACTACCATTTAATTAGCCTTTCACTAATGAGATTTTCAAATAAATTTCAAAAACCAAAAATAAATCTCAAATAAATTTCTAAAAATGAAATAAATTTAAAAAAAGCAGATAAATTTCAAAAAATAAATGAATTTAAAAAACACAAATAAATTTCAAAAGAACGCAAATAAAATTCAAAAAATGAAATAAAATTCAAAAAACGTAATAAATTTCAAGATAACATAGATAAATTTAAAAAGACGCAAATAAATTTCAAAAGATCTAAATAAATTTCAGAAAATGTAAATAAATTTTCAAAGAGGCAAATAAATTTCAAAAGATCTAAATAAAATTCAAAAAATATAAATAAATTTGCAAAAGAAGCAAATAAAATTTGAAAGACAAAATAAAATTAAAAAATGCAAATAGATTTGTAAAAACGCAAATAAATTTTCTTAAAAAACTCAGATAGATTTTCCAAAAACTTAGATAAATTTGCCTAACACACTGAAAGACTTATTCAAAAACTTAGTTAAAAATTTCAAAATGAAGATAAATTTGTCAGAAATTCAGATAAATTTAAAAAAAAAACTCAGATAAATTTTATAAAAACACGTCATCCCTTACTACAGCAATTGTTTCTGGGTTTTGGGCTTTTCACGAGGTGAGTCAGGTCGAACCTGACCTGAACCAACCCGAGACTTGGGACTTGGAACGGACCTGTCTTCTTCTTCCTCCCAACGCCTGCAAGCAACAGGAGCTGTGCCTTCACGATCGAAAACTAATTGCCCATCGTCGCAACTGGTTTCATTTCATTTCATTTCATAACAGCAATTTTCCTTAATCGACCTCACCGCCACCGAGAACCGCCTGCCGCTCGGCCTCAACATCACTCGCGCCCTCATCGACGCCCACAACTTCAACGTCTTCGCTTCCATGCTTTCTGCTTCTAGGGTCTCCGGGGAATTCGAGAACGACGAGGTTGAAGGCGGTCGTGCCGAAATACATGTTGACGAAACGTTTGCTGGTTCTCGAATTTCGTCTTCGTCCCCACTGACGGGGCGTTTGCTGGTTCGTCGCCCACAACTTCAACGTGGGCCTCGTCAACTGAAGACGGTTTTCGATCAAAACCCAGTTGACGACACCCACAACTTCAACATCTTCATTTCGTAACAGCAATTGACGAGGCCAGCGCCGGGATTACCGTCTTCATCCCCACTGACGGGGCGTTTGTTGGTTCGTCGGCGACGGAAAAGTTGCAGTCTTTGTCGACGGATAAGAAGGCGGTCATGTTGAAATACCATGTTTTGCACTCGTATTATCCGTTGGAATCTCTTGAAGCGATCGTGGATCCGGTGCAGCCAAAGTTGGCGACAGAGGATTCTAGCGCGGGGAGATTTACACTGAATATTACGAGGGTGAATGGGTTGACAGCCATTGGAACTGGGATCGTGCATGCGTCGATTACGCAGACGGTTTTCAATCAGAACTCAGTTGCCGTTGTCTTCTACGGCGGCGACGATGGGCAACTAGTTTCCGTGGGAGAGGATGAGACGAAGTATGGATTGAAGAAGAAAAGGGATAATACAAGATTTGAAATTTAAAATTTCAAAAATTTATGCCTAAAACAGTTGAAAGGGTAAATCAGTCATACAAATTGTATCAAGGGACCTCTCGCCGAAATATATCTAGCTGTATGGACTAGAGGCCTTAGAGGAAAAGTTTGTGGACTGGAGGCCTTACAAGTCCTATACGACGGACCTTTCGCTAATTATCTCTTTTTTTAATCCAATTTTCTAACAATTACCAAAGACTCCCTTCACTTCAATATGTTGAAATTCTAATCATTATTTATCAAGACCAAGCACAAACCATTAAAGGATTTTAACCTAAACATGATATGTCAAGACCAAGCATGAAAAGTAAAAGATATTTCAAATAACCTTTAAAAAAAGAAGTTGAATAATATTTATGAAGGATCACCTCTTAAATCATTAAGCATAATGAGGGAAAAATATACAAAATTAACAAAGATGTTATCTTATTGGTTTTGGCTTCCTCCTCCACCATGATCCACGGATTAGCCAAGCATTGTGAAACAAGCAAGAATAAATAAATACATCTCCATTAATGAAAGCCTTCAAAGTTGTCTAATATACCACTCAATCTCCACCTTCACTTTTCAACTAAGTTTAATGAAAATAACTTAATAATCCTAAACCAAGAGAGAGCCTCCCTTTAAAAAAAAAAAAAAAAATACAAGAAGAAAAAAAAGGAAAAACCACTCAAATTCATCATCCCTCACATCCCTCCATTTTAAAACCTATTTTTACCCTCAAAACGTCAGAATTAGGAGATGCTCGTGAGATATGATATTTTTATCATTTGAATTCTCTTTCCAACGCATCCAGCCGCTCCTTAATCGGAGTCTTGAGTCAGAAGTTTTGATCAAAATAGTAAAACTTGCGTAGGATGGCTACAATTCCGAAAATCTTCTTTCGTTCAGAATTTGGTCTTAAAAAATAAAAGTTAATTTTTATGAAGACTTGATCTCATGACCTCCAAATTGAAATTTCAGCTCTACTCGAACAGGCCCACACTCTTTGTGCATAACTTTTCTCTAATCAACTTTTATCTTTAAGCCTCGCCAAATTAAGGTCAAAGATGCTCAACCCCTTCTAATACCTACATAATAAGAAAAGGCTATAATTAGAATATCTACGAAGAAAAAAAGTACTAGCAAATTCAAATAAAAGGGTAATTATTAATATTATGCCTTGCATATCAAATACCCTCAAACCTAAAGTTTGCTAGACCTTGAGCCAAATAAAGTAAAATTAAATGTTGAAAATAGGAATCCTAACTCACTTTTACAGAAATCGTGGTTGCATTTAGCATGTGCAACAAGCCGTTAAACCACTAGATTACCTTTAGTAGACGAGTGTTGTCTCCTGAGGGTTTGCAGTGAATTTACCCATAAAGTTCTCTTTCTTTTTTTTAGCAATCAAAGTTAAAAACTAACAAAATCAAATGAGACTTTTCCAAAAATTTTTTTTATAGACACGGGTATTCTCAATTCTTGAAATTTTCAAAGCTAAATATGAGCAAGTAATTGCCTTGGATTGGAAGATTTAGCTTTGAAAAACCTTTTACTTAAAAATTTAATTCTCTAACAATTACTAAAGACTCCTTTCACTTCAATACGTTGAACCTCTAATCATTATTTATCAAGACCAAGCACAAACCATTAAAGGATTTTAACCTAAACATGATATGCTAAGATCAAGCATAAAAAGTAAAAGATATTTCAAATAACCTTTAAAAACAAGAAGTTAAATAATATTTGTGAAGGAGAACTTATTAAATCATTAAGCATAATGAGGGAAAGATATAAAAAATTAACAAAGAACAATCTTACTTGTTTTGGCTTCTCCTCCACCCTAATTCACGGATTAGGCAAGCATTGTGGAACAAGCAAGAAAAAAAAAATTTCCATTAATGAAAGCCTTCAAAGTTGTCTAATACACCACTCAATCTCTAACTCCACTTTCCAACAAAGATTAAAGAAAATAACTTAATAGTCCTAGAGCAATAGAGAGCATCCCTTTAAAAAGAAAAAAAAAATACAAGAAGAAAAAAATAAGGGAAAATCACTCAAATTAGTCGTCCATCACATCCCTCCATTTGACGGCCTTTTTTAACCCTCAAAACTTCAGAATTAGAAGATCCTCGTGTCACATGATATTTTTCTCCATTAAATTCGCTTTCCAACAAATCCAACCTTTCCTTAATTGGAGTTTTGAGTTGAAAGTTATGATGAAAATAGTAAAGCTCGCGTCGGATGGCTATAATTCCGAAAATCTTTTTTCCTTCAAAATTTGTTTTTTTTTGCTTTAAAATAAATTTGTATTAAGAGAATAGAGGGAACAAGGCAGACATCCCCCCAAAAGTAGGAAAAAAACAGACATGAGAGGCTTACAAAAATTCCCATCCCCAAATGGCCAAAGAGCCAAACTTAAAGCAGACAGAGAGCTGGCTGTACATGGGAGACAGGAAAAAAGAAAACACCACTTCACCACCATGCACTATACACAGTAAAGCGCAACACAAAACAGCATTGAGAAAGCAAATTACGCAGCACTTCGCTGCACAGAAAGCTCGCAGCAAAGCACAGCACAACCAGCACAACCTTCAAAATTTGATCACTTGCTAAACAATGACGTTCTTATTGATGTCCACGAGATTCCTTGCTTTTCTATTAGATAGGTGGGCCCCACCAAATTCGTTCATAAAAAAAATCGATTTTTTTCCAAGACTTGATCTCATGACCTCTAACTTGAAACTCCAGCTCTCCTCCAACGCACATGCTCTTTGTGCATGACTTTTCTCTAATGAGCTCTTAGCTTTAAACCTCTCCAAATTAGGCTCAAAGTTGTTCTACTTCTAATACCTACATACTAAGAAAAGGCTAGAATTATAACATTTAAGACAAAATAAACAACTACCAAATTCAAATAAAATGGTAATCATTCATATTATACCATGCATATCAGTATGTACGTATGTATGCACCAGTTATAAAGCCACCTCATGAGGTCTGGTTTACTATAATTATATATGTTTCTATGTATGTATGCTCTCCTTTACTATGTGTATTAGCAAGAATGTAGCTTTATGTGGTTTGCCATTTTGCTAGGTTTTACATGATGATAGATATGCTTCATCGATATCCTTATTTCTCTTATAAAAGTACCGTTCCTCTTTATGACTACTTCAGTATCAAAAGTAATAGAATAATTCTTATTCACCAAACTAGAAACTGAAATTAAATTCCGCCGTAAAGACGATACATATAATGTATCTGACAAAATCAACTTAATATCTGAAAACAATAAAGTAACTACTCCCACCAACACCGCTTTTGCCTTGGCATTCCGATCTCAGGTTAACAATGATTTTGCCGCCACTAAGCGACTTGGTTTCTCGGAACCCCTATAACGAATTACAGATGTGATAAGTTACATCGGAGTCTACACACTAGGATTCTGAAGTACTAGTTGCAAAACTAACTTTAGAAACAAGTGACTCAATCATACCTGAGGTCTTTTGTTTAGACAGAAAATCAGGATAATTTCTCTTCCAATGTCCTGTCATACCACAGTAGAAGTACTTTTCATTTGTTCATGTACCCTTAGCCTTTGCCACACCACCAGTAGAACCATTCTCCACCTTTGGACCCTTGGAGACTGATTTCGTTTTGCCTTTCCGGCCTTATTAAACACTAACTAGCCGTCGTGCTTAGCTCGTTCCATTTTGGTGTTGTAGGTATTGCCCCCGATCCCTTTGAGACGGAGCCACAGGAAGCGACTGATGAGCCGCGGGACTTGAACGCTTGGTGCGTTGACGATGTCCTTTAGACATCGAGCTTGCACTTAAGTGGCCGCAAATTTTGGGGAGTGTTATTACTTTTTGAGATTTTGTTGAGTAGATAATGTTGGCTTTATTTTTCTTGGTTTGTAATTAAACTTGTTTTTCTTTTGTGTAAATATTCTAACTTCTTGTTATGGAATGCCACTTTATGAATGTGCATATCTTTGATGCATGTCACCTTATTGTATGTGCTCTTGTATGTATGATTTGCTGTAAGCTTTTGCCAAAATATACTTCATGTTATAATATGATTCCGTATGGGATCCTCACCATGGAAACCTATGAGAAACCGCACGTAGGCGAAATGTTCCACACCGTCCCGTATGCGCAGTATTGCGGCTCTAGGCCGATAACCACGATTATCTTCCTAATCTTGTTCAGGGTTGTGACAGAACTTCCATCTCCTTCGTGAACCTCTACAAGGCCATTGAAACTCTCCGCCTGTTAGTCATGTGAAGAAAAAGGAACACCATACTTGAAATCTCACGAACCACTTCATTGCATGAAAGCGCATGATGAGTCTGTGAAGCAACGATTTGGATTAACAGCGCATGTGATTAAGCAATTGAGTCTGTAACTATGCTAGCATGAGATTAAATCGGTATTTAAAAATCTCTATTACTAAAATCTATTTTCTTTGTTTTCTCTTCTAATTAAACACTTTATTTTTTTATTTTTAATATTATTTTAATATAGATCTCTCCTCTCTATTATAGGAACTTCTTGTAAAGACTAATTCCTAGTTTTAGAGGGTTTTTTTTTTTCTTTTATTAGGAGTTTGCACTTAACAAGTTACTAACATAAAAGGCTTTCTTATTTTTTGGAAGAGCATGTATTGAACTAAAGAGAATAGAGCATTCTTCAAAATCCGAATTTGTCAAAATCGAATAGTGATTTATTCGTTTCAAACTACACGGAATTCGGAACCCGGCTAACCGAACTAGGTAACTATGGTCCACCACCACTCCACTTTATTAATAGCTTTAACCCCTTAGAGACATTGGAGTAAATGTGGATGTTGGCACATAAAAAATCAAGTGTCAGAAGATTGGGCCAAATGATGGGTCAAAATTCATTGATCATCAAATGATCAAGAAAATCACTCAATATCATAAACAAGAGCTATCTAAATGAGGTTGAGACATTTCCAGGCTTAAGGTACAAAAATTAAGTGAATCAAAGGGCATATGAAGTCAAAAGTGTAAACAATGCACATTTTGGTAGGGCCCACTTTCGGATGTTCAAGCTATCCAAGGCCTCCAAATTTAGTTCATAGTCATCCACAAACATGTGAAAAACATTCCCTAAAAAATGCAAAACAAATGTAACTAAAACAAGAGAGAAATACACAAAAGAAGTCAAAATAGTGCATAGGGTCGCTAGTCCACCGACCTTGTAAGCACCCCTGATGAAACTGAAGGGGGCCATGACGCCCCGGCAGAACTAAGGGGTTCTACAACCCCCTTGGAAGTAAGGTCCAGTCCTATGACCCTTGGCCATTTTCTCACTTCAAATGAGTCTCACAAGCTACTAAGTTATCATGACACGTGTCCCCATCAATAAGTGACACATGGCACTTGGATTTGACCCATTTAAATCCATGAAAATGCTAAAAATGAGTGACACATGTCAAAAAATTGACATGTGTCGCCCACGTAGAGACCACTCTTCCACGACCCTCTCATGTCTCTTGCCCACTTATTGGCGGTTAGAGGCAATTATCCCACAATCTACATCATTGGGTTGGTCAGAACCTGTAACCCCACGACCCCCTAGCTCTGTGACCCCTTCCAGAACCAACTATTTAGTACATAAAGTAGGGAAAATCATGGGGAACATAATTTGAACCACTTCTAAGCCTTCCAAGCATATAAATAGGCCCTCTCAATTCCAATCAAGATGGTCAAAACACTGACAATCTAAAAGAGAGAAGAAAAAGAAGATCAAGGAGAAAAGGAAGAGCTACTTGTGCTCAATCAAAAAGATTAATTCCTACAATTGATGCAGTCTTGTGTTTTGCACGACCTTAAGGTACTGGGAACCTCCAGAGCACACCTCCGAAGGGGACCTCAACTCCGTCATGCAATTATAGCCTCTTCTTTCTTTTGTTTTCCGATTTCTTTTTCCAAATGGGGACCACACGACCCTGGACCAAAATCCCATTATGCAAATCATCTTTTTGAATGGCTAAAAACAATCTAGAAATGGCCCACTTGACATGATGAAAGGGGTTGTGGTTGGACCAAAACTCCGACTAGCCATATTGGAATATGCACATAGGTAAATCTGAAGAGACCATTGAAATTAATAAAGAAACAATAATTAGATATCAATGTACCAAACGGTCTTCAAAGCCCTTAAAGTAGCAATCCGCCCTTCTTCTATGCTTTAGTAACTCTTACCATATCATGTATTCTAAATTTATAGCAAATGTAATCTAAGCCATTGAAAGGTAGACATGGCCCACTTGACATGATGAAAGGGGTTGTGGCTGGACCAAAACTCCAACTAGCCATATTGGTGTATACACATAGGTAAATCTGAAGAGAACATTGAAATCAGTAAAGAAAAAATAATTAGATATCAATGTACCAAACGGTCTTCAAATACCTTGAAGTAGCAATCCGCCCTTCTTCTATGCTTTAGTAACTTTTTCCATATCATGTATTGTAAATTTAGAGCAAATATAATATAGGCCATCGAAGGGTAGACATGGGGGTCATGTGTTCTATAAATTAATTGTCACCTGTGAGTCCAAATGTTGAATCCCATAATCATCTAATGTAAATCAGATTTTGTACTAGAAAATTGAGATGCGATAAAATACACTCTTAGATGCAAAAAAATACATTCTTGTATTACATTTCCCTATTGTTTGTTTGGGTCAAGTACGGGTCAAATTGTAAATGTTTTATCCTTTTCCATGATGGCATTTTCCATGTTGTCCAAGAAGAACGGTGAACCGTGGATCTTGAAGAAGCCTACGCCCTTGGTTTTGCTCAACTCAAAGAGAAGAGCGCTTACTTCAACCTCCTTCATTGAGAAACACCTAAGTCTTTTTAATCAAAGACCGATCATACAATACCGTGAAGCCAAACGTTGTCTCTATTGGATTGTATGTACTCAATCCAGTGCATAATGTAATTTTATTTTTATTTTTATTGATATATTTTTGCATATATTCATGAGATGAGTATGATTTTGTTAATTGTTGCACATGTTTTGATACAAAATGACATGGTTGTACATGAGATGAATAGGAGACCTTAAATATATTAAATGTGATTTATGTGTGCATGAGATTCACATGCATGAGATGTGGGTCACAATTCTTATATTTAAAATATCTTCACAATCGGTGATGCGACTAGGCATCTCATCTGAAAGGTTGTAGCACTGCAACTACAATGAGACAGTGTGGTTTGTCTCGACCATCAGAGCGAAAGACTACGGGTTGTTGTGCTAGTACATTATATGTACTGAAGGTCCATGAGAAACACCTTGTATAAAATATTATCTCTATTAAGGAACACTCTCATAATTACCAAGCAATAAGCTAGTAATACTGAGAAGTTAATAGACTCAAGTTTCTACTATGCATTTGCTTTGACTTAGCAATGAGTGAGGCCAACTAGGTTAACACCTTGGTATCTTGAGTAGATGGTAGTGGAGCTATGAGAACAACTATTCTCAAGATGGAATCTATCCTCTTTAAGAGAAATATCTTATTGTGTTGATTAATAGAGTTTATCATTGGTAAGTTCGCAACCATTTTGATTAAGAGTCAATCTAGATAGTATTGATAATTGATGTGATTAATTGAGTCACAAGGATAATAAGAAATAGGTCCATGTTGGTTTGACAGTTTTATTTCCAATGGGTCCATGGATATAATTGACGAAAGGGCTTATTTGCAGAAATTGGCAAGTTTAGGGTCTTCTTGTAAAACTCCTGTGACTAGAGTTCAATTGCATTTATATAGTGGTGTTATTTGCAATTAACTGTTGGTTAGGATCTTGTATGAGATGTGGGGTCTAGATGCATCAATTGGAGCCAGATCCAAGGAGTCCCTAGTGGTCCCCATGCTAACCCTAACTAGATACTTTAAAAGCATTCATTAACAAAGAGAGAAAGAAAGGGAAATTGTGGGTGCTTTGTATGTCCTCCCCCTTGGACGTTTTTTTCTCAATTTTCCTCTCCTCTCTTCTCACCTTCTTCCTCTTAGTTGAGTGCTTTGGTAACAACTTCTCAAAGAAATTCCACCAATGTCTTTGAGAGGGGTCTCTCTATTGGGTCATGGCGTGGATGGCTGCGAGGTCCTAGAAGATCGGACTCGCAAGGACTCCAAGATCAAGGACTCAATTTGAGCACAAAAGCACTCCTCACGTATAAATCTACATTGTTCTCCTATAGATCTAGAAATTTGAGGTTTATGTCTGACTTTCTCATTGGTAGATATAGGATTTTATTACTTTGAGGGAAAGGAAAAAGATCATGGGATAGATTTTTGCAGGTTTGGATGTCAGATCCCAATCCAAACTAGAACAAAGTTTTTAAAAATCATATGAGAAAAGCCTATCCACTTTCATCAGTCTCTCCTTTGGGGTTAGAGAAGGCTACGTCCCAAAAATTAAGGATCTCACCACCCTTTCATCATAGGTTGAAAGCATGGTTTTGGAATGCCTTTTATGTAGTTATCAGCATCACCCTAGCCCTAACCATTATTTATTTGGTTCTCATAATAAATCTTTAGTGTGTCAAGTTCACATCCTTTGAATATAAAATCATTTCTTCCAAAGGACCTACCAAGTGGCCAAAAGTCATGTTAAAACCTGGGCATATCCTTGGAGGCGTGAACTCTTTCGACCACTCTAAAGCATTATTTGGAATGTAACTAGATAATAAACCAACTTGGGAGATGGACCTAACCACTATAGTGTATTTACAATGGAAATGGGCATCCTTAATTGAATCTTCCTTGTCATCACAGATAGGGCAAGGGCATTCACAAGCTCAATTTTTACCTTTATCACAAATCTTAGTGGAATAACTTTCGTTACACTGTTTCAACAAAGAAAAGAATTCTTTGAGAAAGGGAATTTTCTAGAATAATTTCCAACTGATTTCATTATCATTTGAGCTTGGGTTAAGTAAGTTTTGTAAAACTATTATACGCCAATTCGTCGTGACCTAACCAGTTTGGAAAAGGGCAGAATCTCAAGTTATTTTCCCTTATATTATAGACAATTAATGTGAATTTTCAAAGCATCATCGTCATCCTTTGATGATCAAAAAGTCAAGTCCTTTTTTTTTATGTGGAGATGATGGAACCTGTTTTCTCTCCTCATCCAAATTGGCCATGGTGGTCATCAGCCAAATCTCATAGGTTCTAGCTACGTGGAGAAAATCTAGATACTATAAAGAGATTAAACAACATACAATTGACATCCTCTTATTATTATACAAACCTACAACTACAACCATTGTACATACAGAAAAAGGCAATGTAGCTGATTAGATACGAAATCAAAATTCACTAGAAGCCCAAAGGGAAATATAAGTAAACAAATTATTTCTCATGTATTACTTTTAATGATCAATTGTAATTAAGACTTCTTATTTTAAGATTATCTTCCTTTTATTGTTACTTATGAGAAATTCAAAATCTTACGGTACTTAGATCAGTAACTATAAAAGAAGAGGATGCTTCTCAATGTCTTGTAAAGAAAAAACTAAAGTGAGTGATTTTCCTAGACTTTTAGGTCACATTTGGCAACTCAAGGACTCCTCATTGGTTTGTTCCATTGATTTGGAAACTCCATATTTGGCAATTGTAAATCTTCAAGATTTGGGCCAATGGAAACCCCATTTTAAGGAATTTCAAGTCTGATCCTCCCCCGAAGGATTGGGTAGTCCTTAGTTTTACGGATTGATGTGCCGACAACAATTCTCCCAGCTGTATGCTTTTATATTGATATGAAGTCCTCAATTATACAAATCCTTAGTGAGGAATTCTCAAATTCACAACAGCAAGGAATTCTCAACTCTGCTGATTCCTTAATGATTCCTCACTTGTTACAATATGTGTTGTTGTAAAGGATCTATTGATGAAAATCGTGAAAATTTGGTGTGATTTCCACAATAATCATATGTAGAAAATATGAGAAAGAACATCATATACAAAACTATGATTTTTCATTCATTTCTCAAATTTATGCCTTGTTGGGGCATAAGTTGTTTACAACATATATTTTACCCCCCCCCCCCCCCCCCCCCACACACACACACACACACACACACATTTTGGCCTTAGATGACTCCAAATGGATTGAATTACACGAAGAAAACAAAAAACAACAACAAAACTAAAAATAACTATATTTTGGGTCCAATGTTCGATCACTGCATTATGGTCAAATACTGCTCTGTAGAAACTTTTTTCCTTTTCTTTTCTTCATGTTTCTCCCTGAATTGGTTGCTAAGGGCTCTGAATTCCCTCTACCACTGAATTGGGGTGACTTTACAAATAGTTTGAAGAATGGAGTTTGCTTTTTGATTGACATTAATTTTTGAAATTCATCACTTGTTTATCCAGGGTTGTGCTTGTAGAACACAAGGGAGTTGTTGGTTTTTGCGCAAACAAATGTCCAGGGATATGTCATTCTAGGGCCAAATTATGGTAAGCTAAAATGAAGCCTATGAAGGCATGCACAATTGTACCAGAATGGTCATGAACATCTACACTCCTTTAAGTGAGAAAATCAAATAAAATCTTTAAAAGTCATGGATTTTGGTTGTGAAATGGTTGGAAAGTGACCATGAATGCTTTGTTTTACCCTTTATAGCCTATTGGAACACTTGAGAGGTTAAAAAACCATTTCAGAGGTTTTGGGAGAGTTTTGGGCAAAGTTTCACCTTGTGGTAAAGATAATTATGAGAGGTTTTGAAAGCTTTTGGTTTGGAGTTGAGGGTTCTTGATCTCTTAAGAATTCTTTGCAATTCTTGACTTGTGTCCTCCAAATTCATACCCAAAGGATGTATTTATAGGCCTTTGAAGCAATTAGATTAGTTTGAAAGGATTTGAATAAAAACAGACCACCAACACATTTTTCTGCTTTTATGGGGGGATAGAGGGCTGGCCTTGTGGATAAGGCGCCCGCTCCCATCGCTCCCACCAGGTTTCAAACCCTTTTAGGAGCCCTTTTCTTCCTATATCCTGGCCACTGAGCCACCCTAGCAAAAACAAAAAAAAAAAAAAAAAAAAATTTTTTTAATGGGCACAATGTTTAGCTGGTCAGACACTGGCTGACTTCAATGTCCGACCAGTTGGACACTACATGTGAAGCAACTTTCTTCAATCATTTTTATTTGTATTTGATCCAAATGGCTTTCACTTCATCTGAAACTATGAGGAATGTGTTCTTTGGAATCATTGTGCCTTAAAGATGCTAGTCAGTGGGAATGCTTAGTGTTGAAAAAAAAAAAAAAGCTTTTTGCCATGGTAACTTGTAGGTCTTGACTTAAATCTTGAAATGTTAACAACAAATCAAGGATTTGTTATAAGGTTTTGTTAAATTCTAATATAGGCTTTGATTGTCTATTACCCATTTGTCACAAATATCATTTGTGTGGATTATTATGGGGATCGGGGGGAACGCCCAATGAAGGATCCCCGAGACTTGAGAAAATCAAAGTATAGATTTCTTGAATGGGAATTGGGTTGGAATTTGTGGATTTTTTTTTTCATATTCCAAAACTAAAGCCATGATTAAGACTTGAATTTGGAAAATGTTTCTTTATTCAAGGAATGAATTTTGAATTTTCAAACTAACTTGGAGCTCTTTCTTACATCTTTTGTCCAAACGGGGCTCAAATTAGCTTGAAACTAGTTCAAGGGTTGGATCAATTGGCTAACTGCTGGGGGAATTGGTTTTGAAATAGGTTTATTTTGAGGATTTAAACTTTTGGAAAACTCAATAAACTTGATGGACCCTTTGGAGCTTAGTTTGGACTAAAACTGGAAGGAAATCGATAATTTAGGTTAAACCCTAAAATTTACTTTTGTCAAACCAATTTAGACTTTGAAAAAACCAAATTGCCTTAGAATTGCGCAAACTTACCACTCAATGGAAATGTATTCTTGAGGTGATTCATGTGACAAGATCTCTTCGTTATTGGTGGGAAGAATCGGCACAGATCGGATTTTTTAGGAATGTCTCGAGAGAGAATTTGATTTGGTTAGATAATGATTGGTTGGTAAGAAAAAATCGGGTTTTTAGCAAGGTACGGAATGTATCGTCAAATATGCAATATGATTCCATAAGATCAAGAGGCTGAGGTCTGACTCTAGTAGAGAATACTAATGCTAGTGATTCCTGTCTCCATTTTCTTCCTTCGAGCGCGAATCTGCAGGGGATGAGAAAATGCAGTCAATCAAAGGGGAGAGCTTCCCTGAGTTCACTAGGGAGCTCTCCAATAAGACTAAAAGAAAGAATGAAAGGAAGAAAAGCAAGAATCCAATCAGTTGCTTCATCCAAGTACCTTTCAGAATGTGCCTAGAAAAATGAGTTTTCATCCACACCCGGGAACCCAAAGTCCTCTCGTAACTGGTGGATGGGTAACGTAAACTCCTCCCTTACCTGTTATGCCTTTCTCACTTGACCACCCATGCCGTGCCCTACCGCAGACCAATCCCCCTTATGCCTATCTGAATGGTCGGATAATTATGCCTGGCCTACCTTGCAATCTATTACTGCCAACTCTCTTGCCACTATTGCCGGAATTCGACCTAAAGCTTTTTTTGGTTTGCTTTTGCAAAAATAAACATCTACAAATTGGAGATGAGATCTAGGGCTCGCTCAATGAGCAGGGCAAATCACTTTCCCCTCCAACCACTTCTTCTCCAGACATCTCCCTCCGCTATAATGAACAGATAGGGGAATAGAGGATCTCCATGCCTTAAGCTTCTATAGCACTCGAAATAATCCCATTATTATAGTAAACTCGTTGATCATCCCCGAGAACTTAGGAGTCGAAATGCACTGCTCCACGAGAAGGCACCACACCCTATATAGTAAGCCAAATCTTTTAAGCACCTACATAAAGAAACCCCTGTCCAACCTATCGTAAGCCTTAGCAATGCCCACTTTCAAACTCAAACTCGCCGTTTCTTTTCAGGCATTCTTCGTGGAGTGAATAATCTTGTGGGCTAAGACCCCACAATCTACAATACGCCTCCCCTGACAAAGCCACCCCCACCCCACTCTTAAGTAAAATAATCTTTGGAAGGATGAGCCTTAATCGAAGAGAGCCTCTAGGCCAAGGGGGTGGAGGTCAACCATCCACTTTCGAGATGCATATTGATCAATCGATCTTCGCGTCGTGCCATTTCGCAAGTAGACTCATTCTACAGAGGGGCAACAAAGGCTAGAACTATCCTGCCAAAAACAAGAGACCTACTTCTCATCCTAGGAGTTAGCAAGTATGGGAGAGTCCTCTCTCTATCCGTCTCTCCGAATTTCTACTACTAAGTAGAACTTCTGCTATTCAATTATGTAATCAATTCCTATCAAGCAAGGAGGAGAAGGTGATACCAACTCCTCATAATTTGCTAACTCCAACTCTATTAACAACCACTTATGAATTGTTTTTCGGCCTACACTCTTTATCTCGAGTTTTGGATCGAACTAATCCATGGACACAAATAGTTCATGGGCGAAAATTGAGTTATTTGGCTCCTGGAGGATTAACAGGGCGAACTGCTAGTTATCAAATACGAGATATCCATCTTAGTCACTATGGACGTATTTGCTCAATTGACACGTCCGAAGGAATCAATGTTGGACTTATTCATGCAAGGATTGGTCATTGGGGGTCTATAGCGAGTCCGTCTTATGAAATATTTGAGAAATCAAAAAACGATTGTTTATTTATCACCAAGTAGAGATGAATACTATATGGTAGCGACATTAAATTCTTTGGCTTTGAATCCTAGTATTTAGGAAAGAACAGGCTGTTCCAGTCGAATAATGTAAAGAATTCTTGACTACTGCATGGGAACGGAGTCATCTTCAAAGTGTTTTCCCCTTCCAATATTTTCCTATTGGAGCTTCCCTCATTCCCTTTATCAAGCATAATGATGTAAATCGGGCTTTAATTAGTTTCTAAAATGCAGCTGATTCATGTGGTGAACACCCTGACATACCAATTTGGACTTCGAAAAGACCAAATGGGCTTAGAATTGCGCGAACTTACCACCCAATGGGAATGTGTTTTTCAGGTGATCCATGTGGTGAACTTGTATGGCAATTTGGAGAAGCATATGGTATTAGAAAATGGGACCCAATGGCAAGCAATGGCCATTCGGACATTGTCAGCAACTGATCGTGTGTTAAACGGGAAGAGCAATGTTCCTACTCTAATTGTGCATCCATGCCTCAACGGGCAGTCTCGGATCCGCAAACTAGGAGGCCCACACCCGAGTCAGACTCAGTCCAACCCGGGCTTGAACTCTTCATTTGCAAAACTAGACTCCACTGCAAACTGGTGAGTCCGGCCCGAGTCCGGCTCGAATCCAGTCCCTTCAAATCCGTAGTTTTTACCTTTATTCCTTCCAATCCTCTCTCTATCCTGCAAGAGGCACTCTCCTTTTCCCTTTATTCTCTCAATCACTCAGTTCTGTCTCTCTCTATATATATATATATATTCTTCTCCTTTTCTTTTGTTCTTTCTCATCCCAAATTTCCCAAAATTGGATCTAACGAGATTCTTTTTAACATTGATGACGATTGGGTCAGGAGGATCGGGTGTCGTCGGTAACTCTCTATTCTTTCCATTTCTACACTTTCCTTTTGGTTTTGATTTGATGTTCCGAATTGATGATGGATTTCTGAGATGATCGTTGGAGTTACTGGGTTTCTCCCCACTTTGTAGAATTCAGAGTTCTGAGTTTTGGAATTCGTTTTCTTTTATTTTCGAGAAACTTGATTTTTTGTTAAGCTAATTAGTTTTAGCTTGATGAATATGTTACTGGGTTTTGATGATAAATCCGTAGTCTTTTTTTGCTACGGCTTCTTTGATTTTGAGGAGTTTGGATTCTGTCCAGAAAAGAAAGAGAAGGAAGAATTCTATTTGATTGATGCTTCAATCTTATTGGGTTTTCATCCATGAAGTTCTGTGGATTCTGGGGAATTCTAATTGTGGGGTTTTGGTTTATATATTTTTTCTTTTCAGTGATATCTGTGGAGGTGTTGATTTTTATTGAGAGATTGTTCTTCAGTGTCTTTGTTGTTGTTGTGAGTCTAGAATGAAATCATTGCCTTTCACTTCTAGGATCTTCTTGTGATTTGGTTGCTGTTGGTGTCTTTGATAATGGATTTTTCTTGGAGTGTTGTGTACCATATGCTTTTGATGAGTTCATTTATTTCTTGATTAAGTTTACTGTTCTTATGAAAGATAAATTAAAGGGATTTTTTTACCAAAAAATTATAAAAGGAATCTACTAATTAGCAATCAATAATAAGGATTCGAATTTATACCAAAAGGTATAACTGAAAATGCGAGGTTTTATTTTGACTAAATTGCTCTTGGATTTAACCCTTACTAAATCACCAACCCTTCAGTATGCGAGTTTTTTGTGGATGGCTCAGAGTGACGTAGTGAGTGCAGAAGAAAAACAATGATGATGATGATCCATAAATGATGATGAAACAAATCGCTCTCTCTCTCTCTCTCTCTCTCTCTCTCTCTCTCATTATACATGAAGAGACTGTTATGTTGATCAAATATAAAACAAGGAAATTTCAATTTTCTTCTTTTGTTTCTTTTTGTTACTATGAGGTGATCTCTTCTTCTCACTTTAGATGCTGAGATGTAACATTTCCAAGTAGCATCATCCGGCACGAATCAAGATCCAATATCAGATCCCTCAATTGAGGAGTGGGAGATCTAAAGAATGGGGATGAGGTCAGGGTTGGTCTTTTGCAGGTTGCAGGGGGTGGGGGACTGAGCTAGGGAAACCTATGGATAATAGGTTAAAGGGTGTAGGTGAAGTGTTTTTGTGATTTGTTGGTTCAAGAGAAGATATGTTTCACAGTAAGAACTAGGGTTTTCCATCGACTGGAAAATGAAGGGTCATGATATCACGACCGACTCATGGGTACTGTTGTAAAAAAAAAATCCCTAAGATTAGGTTATCCCTCTTTGGCCAAAAATCAAATCCCTATCACTAATTGATGTTTGGTGATATATGGCCAGGGACGCTTCCTCTCAAGGTTTCATTTTGTGGCTAACAAGTTTAATACCTTGGTAGTTTGGAAAATGTTTTTTATTTTCTGGGTTAGTTTGCAAAACTGTACCATCATTTTTATACTTATCGATAGACCTTTCTTGTACTTGCTTTCAAAAATCTTATTGAGCATTTTTCTTACTAGAGAATCATGTTTCACCTATTAGAGTCTCTTCCTCAATTTTGTTACGAAAGAAGCCTGCCATCCCAACGCCCCTGCTTTTTGACCTTTTTTTTTTAATGGTAACAAAATTTTATTGAAACAAACACAAGCAATTGCAAATAACCTCTCTTCCCCAAAGAAAAAAAAGTTAATCACAAGAAACAACATTCTTCTTTTTGAAGACTAATAATAAACAGAAAAACAACCCCCTGGACTTAAACCAACACCCCAGGATACAATCCCTAGATAATAGGCATTTAGGGAAAATAAACAAAATTTTACCATTGCATCACACAGCTACGATAACTCCTTTCACCTTAGGATCTGAAGGCCTATCATAATTTTTCGAGTTTTGAAGATTCTAGACTCTCTTCCTGTTCTCTTTAGAGTTTCTTTTTAACTTTTCCATGTTCTCTCGGATTCAATTCCATTTTCTTGACACCATTTTGTGATATGGCTTCTTCATCACTATCCATGTCAGCCCATTGCATAATAATTTCTTTAACAAATTGCCAAGCCATTTTTTGGGAGAATTGCTCTCTTACTCATAACGGTAATCCCCATGATTTCACCAACATCAAGGATTTTGGTCTCAACCTTTTCTATGACAAAATAATTGGTACCCTCAATCCAATCAATCACGTCCTTTATCAAGGATTGTGAATGAACTCCCCAAGAACCAACATTTTCCTTGCTAATACCGACAGTCTATTTTCCCAATTCCTGATCCCTTCAAGCTGGATGAAGACATTCTAACAATCCATATCTTTAATTTCTCTACCAACATCCATGGGAATGGGCTCTTGATGGCCTTGGATATTATTACAATTATGATTCACACTGTGATTACCATTTTTCTCTGCACGATGATTAGGGTATACTTAGATTGCAGAATTTATGTAAACTTTGTAAAAATCATTCAGAAGATTACTTTGCAAATAATGCGGATGATCAGGTGTGGAAGCTATCTGAATAAATAGCTCCCAATGACCTTTGACATTTTGGCTTTATGCTAGTTGCAGCTCTACTGTTGCCTCTTACTTTTTCTTTCATAAAAAGCCGACTGCTTTTCTCTCTCATTTATGTGAAAAATATATGTTTCTTTCTTATGTATGTAAATGTTCCTTATGTTATCTTTATCTTCTCGGAAGGCCTGTGTCCTCTGTTTGTGGTAATACATATAATTTTTCCTTGACGATAGCATCTTTGTTGAAAATGACTTGTTTGGTGTGAACAAGAATTAATCAAGAACTTCATTTTCATCACTGCAAGAAATGTATTCTATCTGTTCATGTCTTCCCTATGCAGTCCCTCGGAACTTCAGATTGTTGGAAGAGCTTGAACGTGGAGAGAAAGGCATTGGAGATGGTACAGTTAGCTATGGAATGGACGATGGAGATGACATTTACATGCGTTCTTGGACGGGGACCATAATTGGACCACACAATGTATGTCTTGGTGACCTTAAATGCCTGACTGACTCACATCTGTGCAGACAAATAATGATATGGGAAACATTTAATATAATCCAGAAAGAAAACTGTGCCACTCACATTTATTTTTGAAGTTCTATGTCGATCTTTGGATTTTTTTTCTACATGGCAGGCCTGACCCAAGCTAGTAGTCTGGATTCTTCAAGGCTGGGGCTTAATCTTCTCTTAGTGGATGGCTCTGGATCCATCGCTTTGGTTGGGGGGACTCCAATCAGCCTTATTCTCACTGTCAGATTGATCACACGAAAAATACATGATTAAAATAAGAAATAGATATCAGATCACATGTTTTTCATGTCATCAATTTGATGGTGGGCATAACTTCAATTGGACTAAAATTTACTTAATGATAGTTAAAGCCGTTGACTGAGCTGTTTACACTTCGAATCTGGGCCCTAGTGATGGATTTATAACCTTGCGCTCAGAGAACTTCTATGCCGTGGCCTTAGAGAATCTGGGTTGAGCCAGTCACTTGGCAGGCTCCAACTAAGATGTAAAATCTTGGAAATAAACAATCCTAACCATTTTGGGAGAACTTTTTTTATATGATAACAATTTTATGGTTTAGAAAAAATGTCAACAGAAGTTCTTGTCTTTGTTCTCAAAAAAAGAAAAAAGTCTGTTGACTGTCGAAATTCTTTTCCCTGAAAAATAGCCCACCACATGAACTGTTAAGATTGTCCATCAGCTTGAGCTTTCTGATGGGGTTCATCTGTAGCAAATTCCATAGGATGAGCAATTTGGATCCACCTTTAGATGTGCCATGAGCCATGTGGTGGGCTATTTTTAGCCAAAATTGCAGATGCATAGAGTGGTAAATGTTAAAATTATACCTCCTCTCTGCCAATGCATGTCACTAATTCACAAATCAGTATACAACAGAAATTCGCGGTTACATCAAGTGAAAGAAGTGTGAAACTGCATCCTCTTTCTAGCCATACATTTGACTAACATTGTTGTTGTTATCATCTCTTCTTCTTAGCCTTGTTCCATCTGGGGATATGAACAACATAAAAAAAGATCCTAATAAAGTGATTCTGAATTGCTAACCTCTGGGGATATGGTGGGATTAATGATTTGAGGATTTTGCATCTTGCAGTTGGTTTCTGATTCAGATGTCTCACTGGCTTCATTGTTGAATTACAGTCTGTGCATGAAGGCCGCATTTATCAATTGAAGCTTTTTTGTGACAAAGATTACCCAGAGAAGCCTCCAGGTGTTCGATTCCATTCCCGGATCAACATGACATGCGTGAACCACAAGACAGGAGTGGTAACATCTTAATCTTCTATTGTGCTGATTGATAATGTATACATGTTTTCTATCTGGAGCAACTTTTTATCATTTCATTGTTCATGCAATATTCAGAAAAGGGAAATGAAACTATATAGTATGAGAGGGATGGATCCATAACTTTATGGAATTCTAATACAAAAACCTTAAGCAATAATAATGAAACTACTGTCGATGGGTTGTTCACCAAAACATCTGCTTCTCATCTGTTGTCCTATATACATGCTGATACATTTAAGTGCTTAGATCCCGGACCTCTCTTTGAATAAATTTGAAATACCAGGGACCCCATCATAGTTGGGACCAGGCTCTGATGATGATGGAGCTCCACTATTTCCATGGCCCATCCATATAATCAAAATTTCCAAATCTCCTTAACGATCAGTTGACCTCCAAATCTTTCCTTCAATAAGTTCAAAGCCTCTCTCGCCTTCAATATTTCTGCCCCATTTGATTCTTTTATCTCTAATGGACTCCGACAACAGCTTAGACCTATGATGCCCAGATATGGGTATAGATATTAGATACGGACACTGATATGAGTTTCAGGGATACAACTCCTCACTTTTGAAAATGTAGGACATGGGTACAGATATGGGTGTCTTGATTTTTTTCTTTAGATGACTTTTGAATCAATGAAATTATCATTGTTTACGTTCGTTTCTAGCATTTTTTATGTTAAGAAGTAAGAAAATTAAAAGAACTATATGAAATAAAGGACAAGTAGGATGGGTTTGTAAATTATTCATAGTCAATAAAGTATTGATGTTTTTTCTTTAATTAAGTCTGCTGTTTACTGCTTTTCATTTTGGAGCAGAGAAATTTTCCCTATATCTTGGGACTTTTGGGGTTCATGAAAATTAGGATGAAGTTTTCTACACTTCCAAAATTGTCAAAAGCATAAGATAGCCCATAAAACCTGAATTTGCTGCTGAACTGGACACATGGCTTGATGGTCCATGGTACAGAACACTTTCACTATTTTGGTGGATTAGCCAGTGAAGAAAATGTTTCAAGGTCGGGTTTTTAATTGTCTGATCAGTGATAAAAAAATTGATATTTAGAAAGAATATTAAGAAAATCAACCATTGAACGAAACGGCATGCAGTCTGTATTAGTGTTCCATCCACTGGGGGATTTACCTGTTGTTGGTCTTGCGTCTCCAGTAATATGAACTGCCTTGCATCATGATTCAGTGAAGCAGCCCATGGTTCCATGGGTTGGCCCAGCTAAGGTATTAACTCGGCCTTGTGTCTGCCTGCTTCATTGTGTCTGCAGCCATTTGTATACTGACAAGTCCCATGCTGTTCTACATTTGGCTGCACATATGGGAGTGTTAATGCAAAAGCTGGGCACCCATAGTTATCTCATTCTTGCTAACTAGCATTGAACTGTGAACTAGTTCTTTCGAATAATTCCTAATTCGATTCACTCAATGGTTTGACATTGATTTGGTCTGTTTTGCAAATCGGACTAAGCTAGTTTGATTTCATTTGGAATCATATAATTCTGTTTATTATTCTTACTAAATTTATTGAATATGCATTTCGATTTGACTAAGAACCCCTAGAAGTTGCAAGGTACTTATTTTTTGTAACCACAAGGTTGTAGGTTCAAGTCATGTTATTATTCATATTAAATAAAAATACATTTTAACTTTTTGTACACTGTTTGCAAAATAGCCTTTGTAGTAGAGGGGTTGGCTCAGAAAGAAAAAAACGGACAAAAAAAAGAGAGTTTGGGCCCTAGTGCAGCAGTAGTTTCTTAGATGCTTGATGCTCTTATGTCCCCTCTACCTAAATTTTGAGCTTAAATGACTACCTTAAACATCTTTTTCTTTCTTTCTTTCTTTCTTTTTTTCTAATTATTGGAGGCAATCTGATGAACGATGAAGAAGGGGTTGAACTCGAAGAAGAGGAAAATTAAAGGCAGAACTGACTATTGATGTAGTCAATTCCGAGCTAACAATCTCGCTACTAGTGGTCATATTGGAGGATTCAAGCAGAACTCATATATTATTGAAAGCCCAGCTTGCTACCTGTGTGGATTGTTCAATTTAAACGAGCTGCGAGCTTCATACCATAGGTGCAAATGTTGAGATCCTACCAAGGTTTGTCCGTCTAGTGTTCGATCCTTGAGGCAATGTATAGTTGCAGTTGACCATTCGATAGATCTAGGAGTGTTTTATAGAATTTCCAACCTTTTGAGGGCAATGTTGATTTTGAGCCGGGTGTGGACTATAACGATCTTCAACTACCGATCCTCATCTACCTTTTCAAATATCATCCGTATCTCATGTTATCTTTATTTTAAATCCCATTCTTATCTCTTTCTTTTTTTCTTATCTTCTATCTAGAAGAAAACTATATAAATGATGGAAAAGCTTATCGATTTTCCTTTTGGAGGAACCCGACTGACTTCGAAGTTTCTGACCTTGCTAGCTTACTTGGCATACTTGATAAGGTCTATTTGTCGATTGGTAGAGCTGATGAAAGGCTTTGGAAACCTGATGTAAAAGGCCAGTTTTCAGTTAAGTCATTTTATAATGTTTTTTCTTTCTTTTTTTGAATAATAACTTGTATTAATCAAAAGCTTAACAGTACAATAGAGATATTCTGGAAAGAATGAAGAATACGAAGGAGCAGAGGCCCAAAGAAAGGCAAGCCTTGGAAACCAAACCTAACAAAAAGGCCCTATACAAAGAGGGAAAAACAAACACTGCCCAAGAATTAAGATATCACCTCCCTCCATTTGAGAAGAATGATGTCTATAGGCAGACCCCAAAACTCTTGATCCCAACCAAAGGCCAACACTCTAGGATGAGACGTGGCACCTTGGATTTCCAAAGAAAGTCATAATGACTTTGAGGGGTAGGAGCAGCAGACATGGCCGAACAAAAGGATGAGACTGTGAAGATCCCTTCTTTGGAAGGAGCCCAGACCTTGCAATCGGCCCCCTCTTTTGGAATAAAAATCTGATTCAAGGTGCCTAGGAGACGAAGAAGCTGTCTCTCCTCATCCTCTCGTAAGCGCCTCCTAAACATTGGTGTCCAAACAATTTGGTCATTAATCCTTTCCATGTAATCTTTGACTTTGGCTAATTGATTTGAGACACATCTGAAAAGAATAGTAAACTCCTCCTTGAGAGGTCTATCCCGTACCCAGTCATCTAGCCAAAATAGAACATCTTCACCAAATCCAATCTTGTATCTAATATGAGCTGCAAAGAGGGCCTCAACCGAGTTAATACCTCTTCATGAGCCAGAGAATCTATATGTTGGCCTCGAGACGTCCCATCCATTTCTCCTCACTCCATATTTTGTCATGATTAAATGCCTCCACAGACTATTAGAGCGCTCCCCTATCTGCCATAGCCATTTCCCCAAGAGGGTTCTATTCATTTGGATCAGCGGCCTGAAGCCCGGACCTCTATCTCTTTTTGGCTTGCAGACAAAACTCCTCTTTACCAGGTGAAATTTCTTCTTATTGCTTTTGCCTTGCCATAAAAACTCCCGTTGTAGTTTTTCTATGCGCTTGATAACTAATGCTGGACATTTGAAAATGGACAAGAAATATAATGCTGTTTGAATAAGAGTAATTCTACCCCCAAAAGATAGATTTTTCGCTTTCCAAGAGGCCAATTTTTGCTCCATCCTTTCCAAAACTGGGTTCCACACTGATTGAGGAGCACTACCAAGGCAAAGCGGCAAAGGCAGGTAAGACGTTGGAATAGAAGTGACCTTGCATCCCATGATATTAGCGAAATCCTCAAGCAAGTGGTCATCCACTGAAATGCTTATAAGCTCACTTAAAAAAAGAAGGACCTTAAGTCCCGAAATAGCTTCAAAACATTCAGGATGGCCACAATGTTCTTGATTTGATCCTCCTTCGCATCGAAAAAATATGATAGTGTCATCTGAAAACGCAAGATGAGTTATTGTTGGACCGTTGGCTGCCAGCCTGAATCCAGAAATGAGATTAGCCTCACCTACCGCAGAGATCATTCTACTTAGAGCTTCGGTGACAATATCAAAAAGGAAAGGGCAGAGTGGATCTCCTTGATGGAGACTCCTACTGGCTTGGAATAAACCCTTAGGAGTGCCATTAATCGAGATTGAAAATCTGGTTGAAGAGAGACACTCCATAATCCAACTGTGCCACTTAGCCCCAAAATCCATTTGAGACATCAAGTAGGAAAGGAAGCCCCATTCCACTCTATCATAGGCCTTTTCCATGTCCAGCTTGCAAAGGACACCTGACATCTTCTCCTTATGCCCGGAATGGATACATTCATTTGCAATGAGGACCCCATCTAAGATCTGTCTCCCATGCACAGATGCTGCTTGCGATTGAGATATGATAGAAGGCATAACCTTTTGCAGTCTAACAGGCAAAATTTTAGCCCGAATTTGTAAATGCTGCCTATCAAGCTGATTGGTCTGAAATCTTTGATATGATTGGCTCCATTTTTTTTGGGTTCGGGCAATGAAGGAGGTACCAATGTTCTTAGAAAGCTTGGCCCTTTGATGAAACTCCCTAAAGAAGTTCATAATATCAACCTTAGAGTATCCCAGAAGTTCATATTATGAGCAGGTTCTTTCCCACTCCTATGTGCACTTGTACTGGTACCTTCTCCTTGAGGTGGCTGGCCTTCTGCAGCTGCCTCACTCATTTTCTCATCTATCAACATTTGAATCGTTTGCTGAAAGCCTGAATCTGAATCTAGCAATGGATCCTTTATCTCGGCTAGCCATTGGAGTAAGGGATCGTCCTCTCTTAATGTGATCCAAATTAATAGGACAATAAGTAGGATCATCCCTTGCCCTACTCTCTCTAGTTTTGTTTCTTAACTTTAGATTGTAATGGCAATACGCAAGCTTGTTGAGTTTCTGCATGGTAAGCCGATTCCTGGGCTTTTTGTGGATCAAGGATAAAGTGGTTCAATTTTTCTCACAGCTTGAAGACGTTGTAGTCTGACTAAGGATGCAAACAGCCGCTCTCGTTAGATGTGGAGCACTCTCTCCATAATCCATCCACCAAACAGCTAAAATGCAAAATAAATAAAGAAAATTAGATATGCATAATCCTCAAGTCCTTCCAATTGATTAAGATAAATAGATTAAGACTATTAGGTGGGGTCTTTTATTCATAGTCATATTCGAGGTGGCATCCTTCCAATTGATCGCTGCACGAGAGGGTCGGCGAAGGTACCTCTCCTTTGTGTATATATAGATATCTATAATGTGTTAGAAATAAATGAGTAAACCCCTACATGTGTATGGCAGCATTGCTAAATTCTCTTAAGTCTTAAGTAGCCAATCATTTAACTCTTGTATGGTATCGATTTGATCATCTTCATTCAACAATCTCTTCAATACCTCCCATAATCCTACCCGCAAGTCCGTATCTATTGCTTCGGTGTGTAGTTGGGCATTACGGTAATAGAATTTGGGATTCAGAAAATAACCTACTTTGAAAACAAGTCGAATATACTGAGCAAACAAGACAATAAATACATGAGTTAAGAAAATAAAAAGTATCAAAGATACATATTAATTACTGGCAGCATGCAATGGATGGTGTGGCTAATCGTTCCACCAGGCATCAATTATTTTTATATATTCATCGTGATATCTAACATTTTTCATAATAACTTGTTTTGCCCGATCCATTGCTTCATATTCGGTTTGTCATCACCATTTACAAGCCTCAACACTTTAACTAAATCCTTAAAAGCCTTTACTATCTTTCCCATTTTCTTCCAAAATTTATTGCCTCTCATCAAGTTTGGGGCCTCAAACTCTAGACCACTTGTTACATTTGCCCATTTCGAACAAAGCCATTCTTCTGATGCAAATGTTTGAATCAACTTTGTTCTAAACCTAATAAGGCTTTCCATAGTAATAAAATGGGTTGCTAACCTAGTTGATCCTGGATGCAGCAAGGCATGGTTATTTGTGTATCTTTTCATTAAGCTTAATAGCCATGATTGATCATATATAAATCTTGTAATTCCTTTACATGCTTTGATCACTGAAACCACTTTTTTCTTCCTTCCAATCTCTTCCAAGATGAGATCTATGTAGTGTGCTGCACATGGGGTCCAAAATAAATGAGCATCTTCTCCATTAGCATCCTACTTGCTGACTTAAAATTTGCACCATTATCCGTAACAATCTATACAATATGCTCTTCTCCAACACTTCCCACAACTTTATCTATAAGACTGAATATATATTTAGTTGTCCGTCTATTTTCAGTTGCATCAACAGATTTCACAAAGACGGTCCCGTCGACTGAATGCACCAAAAAGTTTATTGTGTTTGTATGACGCTGGTCCACCCGTCACACATGATGATAACACCATTCTGCTGCAACATGGGCCTAAACTTTTCCACTCAGGCCTTTATTTTTTTGTGTTATTCTTCAAGATATTTGATGCCCCACATCATATAAGAAGGGCGACTATATACCCCGCCCAGCTTTGGCGGTAACATCAAGAATAGTCTGAAAATAAGGGAAATCTATTACTGTAGGGGGTATGTTGTTGTATGTTGTTATGAATTAGCCATTTTGATGTAACTTTGGCGAGTCTATCTCTTGCACCATTCAAAGCCCCTTTGAGAACATTTGATATCTTTGGCTGCTTAGCTCCCTCCGATCTATGTGCTAGAGGATCAACCGGGGGAGGAGCTGCTCTTCTAGTAGAAATTATTTCTACATCATCATCCCGTTGACGGGTGCTAAATGCTCTACGCATGGCCCCCGCAATGCCCTTGCCCTTACTTGGCACACTAGATGACCCCCCTTGCTTCATAGTATGCTCTTCCACTAGATGCACGATGCTCTTTTTCTTCTTGGTTTATCATGACTGACTCTTGGCGTGCAGCTACCATCTATGGGTCATCCTCATCATCAGAATCTCCAAGGGCTTCATCCTCAAATACATCATATTGGGTAGCATCAACATCTTACTGCCTCTTTTCTTTTAGTTCTACTTTTCTCGCTTTGTATTGATTCAACAAAGCTCTCATTTGTTCCCTCACGTCCCTCGATACATCGGTAGAGCCTGCAACATTGCCAACAACATGGGCCAAGTGTTGCTTGAATCTTGTAATGCCCCATTGGTCAGTTTCCCACACAAGTGACACTTGATTTTCAATCGGTTTTTCTCTACTTCCTAACCAAAACTCCATGCAGGATCAATTTCATATTGCATTTTCAATTGTCAGTTGGCACACAATGACACAATAGACTACTGAATACCTCTAAAATATATATATATATATATAAATTTTTTTTGGATCGGTAGATTTGGAAATGCGTTAGAAATAAAAGTGTACATAGTAGAATATAAACAAGACCAAACATAGTGTTTTGGTATAAGAGTTCTACACTGGACAACCGCCACACCTACATTACAAAAGCACTCAAATTACATGAACGGTGAACCCCTTGTTTAGCTAAACAATCCGCGAAACCATTTGCAAACCTACTTACATGAAGACACCTGAGATTTTGATGAAAGGTGACGGATCTCATTGAAATAGAACTGCATCTTGCATGGGCCCTTAAAAGAATTCACCCAAGATATGGCATTCGATGAATCACTCTCCACTATAAGATGATTCTGAAATGAGAAAGTGAAAATGCGAAGAACTTCCAGAATAGCAAGGACTTCGACTTCATTAGACTCTTTGATTCCAACATCCTTGGAGAACATGTACAACACTTTGCCTTTGTGATTTCTAAATACACCCCCAATAACCGCTAACTCCGGTTTACCCAGAGCTATCCCATCCACATTAAACTTTAGGACTCCTGTTGGGGGAGAACACCAAGAGACTTTCTTTTTCTTCTTTGAAGCACCTATAGTTAAACAAACCCATCAGTTATGCATAATACCGTTTATCGTAAGGTCTGCAAATCCCTTTTTAACACAAGCCCATTTTGCAATCCTCAAAACCATAGCCTGAATGATAGTTCCCACAGAAGATTCTCTTCCACTAAAGATGCGACCATTCCTCTCTTCCCAAATAGACCACAAAACCAAATAGGGAATGAGTCTCCATATCAACAGTCCACACCCAACGAGAGGACAACTCCTCCAAGCTTCGAACAACCCCACTAGAGAACCGGGGAGCCACCAATCCAAACCGCATTCTTTAAGGAAATGCCCCCAAATAGTCGATGCTATCTCGCAATGAATAAATAAATGATCCCTCTTCCTTCTACAAATGCAACATATATCTGAAATAGATTCACTCAGCAACCCCCTCCTCCTTAAATTGTCCGCTGTAGAGATTTTGCCAGCCATAGCTAACCACCAAAAAGCTTCCACCCTTGGAGGAGCAAGACCCGTCCAAACCAAAGCACAAGAAGACCGCACCTCACCAATAGGGTCTAACTGCATATAGAAAGACTTGGAAGAAAATGATCCCGAAGAGTCATGCTTCCAAATGCGGCAATCTGCTACGTCCCTACATAAAAAGATGTTAGAAAGAAGACTCGACAATGACTCAAACTCGACCGACTCCGACCGACGAAGAGCCCTCCTGACACCCACATCCCATGATACATTTTCCCCAACCCAACAATAACAGTCTTTGACAGATGACTCTTTATTAAAAACAACCCTAAACACTCTAGGGAACAAACGACATAACGGACCAACCCCCAACCAATCATCTAACCAAAAACGAATATCACTCCCTTCCCCCACCTTAAAAGCCAAACTCTTATCAAACACTTCCCCCTTACTATTTGACACATACCCAAAACTGCCCAAATCCCAGACAACCTATATATCTAGGGACTCGGAAGCCACCCCCATTTATCCTTCCCATATTTAGACACTATGATCCTCCTCCAAAGAGCATCCTTTTCTTCCCCATACCTCCACCACCACTTAGCTAATAAAGCCCAATTTTTAAGAGCCAAATTCTCCAGACTCAAGCCCCCCAAAACTTTTGGCTTGATCACCTCACTCCACTTTATAAAATGCAATTTCCTCCCTGCCTGATTTCCTTCCCAAAGAAAATTCCTCCGAATGCGGTCCACCTTTTAAGTACCGCCCCTTGCATCTTGAATAGGGACATATAATACACTAGTAGGCTTTATAAAGAAGATTTGATTAGGGTGATCCTACCTCCAAGAGAAAGATATTGCCTCTTCCAAGTGATAAGCTTCTTCTCAAAATTTTCAATCACCGGATCCCACATCGATAGCGATTTAGGATTTAGCTCTAATGGGCAAGCCAAGATATTGAAAGGGAATGTTGCCTTTTCTACAATTTAGCCTATCAGCCAACCTCTGACTAATCTCTTCTGCACAACCACCCCCACTAGAATACTTTTCAATAAGTTTATCTCCAAACCGGAGGCCATTTGAAAACGCCTTAGAATTCTCTTCAAAATTACAACATCTTCCCATCTTGTAGAAGATAACAAAATCGTGTCATCCACGAATTTAAGGTGAGTAACAATTTCCCCACCTCTACCAGCTTCAAACCCACTAATCAAACCCATAGAATTTGCCTTTGAAAATAGAGCTCCCATAGCGTCCGCCGGAATGGTGAATAGAAAAGGAGATAATGGGTCACCTTGCCTAAGACCCCTCGAAGCCTTAAAAAGTTGAGAAGGAGAGCCATTAACAAGAACTGAGAAGCAGAAGAAATGCATTCTTTGATCCATCCCGCCACCTATTACCAAAACCAAATCTTCCCAACATGTAATCTACAAAGTTCGAATCCACATGATCATATGCCTTCTCCAAATCAAGTTTGAAAATTATTCCTTCCTTGCGAGCCTTCTTCCTTGAGTCAATAAGTTCATTAGCAATTAAGATACCATCCAAGATTTGCCTGTTAAGAACAAAAGCCCCTTGATTTGGGCAAATGATATAAGGTAGAACCCTTCTCAATCTATTGGCCAAAATCTTTGAAAGCAGTTTATAAATGCACCCCACCAAACTAATGGGCCTAAAATCCTTCAAATCTATTGGATTTGGAACATTAGGAATAAGGCACAAGAAAGTGGCGTTGATTTCTCTATTCAATTTGCCCTTTTGATGAAATTCAGAAAGCATGTGGTAGTAGTCCTCTTTAATAACACTCCAAGCGCTCTTAATAAAGGTGTAATTGAAACCGTCTGGACCTGGTGCTTTATCACCTGCACAATCTGCTAGAGCCTTTTGAATTTCTTCTTCCTCAAAATCCCTTTCCAGCCACACCTTGCGATCCTCCTTGATCACAGGAAAATCAATCCCATCCAAAGTTGGCCCGATACTGTCTTCCCTATAGTAGAGACTTTCAAAGCATCGAGCAATTTCCTCCTTGATCTCCATTTTGTCTTCTAACAGTCTTTTATTTCTTCTAATCTTTCCAATGTAATTAATCCATCTTCTCGCATTAGCCATCTCGAATACCTGTAAAATATAAAAAAACTAGTATGTTAAAAATGTTAAAAACACAAAAATACGTGGGAGGAAACATATATCTAGCATTTAGGAGTTATTCTTAAGACATTTGATGGGTATTTCTTTTTTTTTTTTTTTGTATGAACAGTACATTTGATGGGTATTTCATTAGTTAAAATATTTTTTTTTTCAAAAAATAAAAATTTCAGAAAATAAAAAGCAAAAAATAAAAAAAAAAACACAAAAATGTGTTGGATTGATCTATGGGAAATATACTTCAATACTTTGTGAGCCATTTTCAATACATTTGAATGGTATTCAATTATTAAAAATATTTTTTTTTTCAAAAAATTAAAAAATTCAAAAATAATAAAACAAAAAAAATAAAAAATCATGAAAATATGTTGGATTGATCTATGGGAAACATAGATCTAAAATTTATGAATCATTTTCAATACATTTGATTGGTATTCCATTATTAAATTGTTTTATTCAAAAAATAAAAAATATGAAAAAAAAAAGAAAAGTAAATTTTTTTTTGGATTTATTTATGGAAAACGTAGTTCTATCATTTAGAAGGAATTTTCAAGTGGTTTCATGGGTTGTCCATAAGTAATCACATTTTTAAAAATCGGAAAATAAAAAATAAAAAAAATCAATAAACATCAAAATGTGATGGATTGATCTATGAGAAACAATGATCAGTCAATTACAAGCCATTTTCAAGTGGTTTCATGAGTTGTCCACGAGTAATCACATTTTTAAAAATAAAAAATATGAAAATAAAAAAAAATAAAAAAAATGAAAAATGTGATGGATTGATATATGAGAAACATAGATCTATCATTTACAAGTAATTTCCAAGTTGTTTCATGGGTTTTCCATGAGTAATAACATATTTTTTTTTTCAAAAAATAAAAAAAATTCCGAAAATAAAAAATAGCAAAAATAAAAAAAAATTCAAAAATATGTGCATGATCAAAGGGAAACATGGATCTAACAATAGTACAAGACAAGGAAGCATTATCATGTGATTTATAGTGGTTAGAGAGTGTCATGCCCTCGGACTAAAGCCCTGTTATTCAAGTCCTTAATCCGGGGAACGCGGCGCGACGGGCTAGAAAATTTCGCCCGCACACGCTAATTATTTTCCTACAGGATTCCGCGGTGAGGATTCCAAATAATCCATCACAACTAAATAGTCAATTTTACAACGAATAATAGTATGCGGAAATGTGTAGCAAAATTAAAAATGAAATATAACATAAGATAGTGCACAAGTTAGTATCAAAGAGAAATATATACATAAGAGCGTAGCCCAAAGTTAAGATTAAAGTTGTGAAGATCAGAAAGTATTTTAAGTTATACATCCCAATAAGGCCAGCAGAGGCCATAAACCAAAATCCCAAAATAAAAGTCATCTCTTGAAAAGTTATCCCAGCTTGATTCCCAACACGACATCTACATGACATCGTCGGGCTGCCACTCGC
The DNA here is from genome assembly GCA_003546025.1 of Camphora micrantha. Taxonomy (NCBI): domain Eukaryota; kingdom Viridiplantae; phylum Streptophyta; class Magnoliopsida; order Laurales; family Lauraceae; genus Camphora; species Camphora micrantha. Next base: position 25,298,603 of record QPKB01000012.1, on the reverse strand, counting down.
GCTCCACCGGAGGCCCTACTGCCTCAACCACGCGTTCCGCCTCAAGGGCTGCGGGTCCGACATCTGACACCAAACAAAAGAGTATCAGACACGACGGTCTGGCAGGTGAATAAAACATATAAGATATACAAGTTTTATAAATACCATGTTTAAAATTATGAAAACGCAATTGAAATGAAACGTATGTAAAGAGTAAATCAAATGAACTATTTATGTCAAAATAAAAGAATTTAATAATTTAAATATTTCAAACTAACTGACAAATAATCAAAAATATTGGCAACCCACATTTAGTTATATTCTCCTATTACTGAAGTAACAAGAGCACACAAATAAATAACCGTTGCCATATGGGATGGCCGGGACAGATAACCGTTGTCATACGAGATGGCCGGAACAAACAGACAGAAACCGTTGCCACTACTCGTGGGGGACCGGAAAATAGAACCGTTGCCATGGCTGGAGCAAACAAACAGAATCCAAACTGCAGTTGGCAAATAATTTTAAAGATCCCAAGCCGGGTGATCAGCCCAACTAGGTGACCTAAGCTTAGTGGTGCCTTTCCAAAACCTGAATTGAAATAAATCAAATCATAACGATACATTTCAAAATCGATAAGAAGAACTACTCCGAACAAATACAAACGGATAGAATTAAACAATTCAAATGAGTAGTCTTACCAACAATTTCAAACATAACGAACCACTCAATTCTGTTTCAAAACTATTTATGAGAAAACATATAATTTGTCTAATTTGGAATGAGATGATTAGTAGTGTTTGATGGGCTTACTAGGGGCCGTCTCAATACACGCTTAGTGTCTCCATGTCGGTTTATAAGTGAAGAAGTTGGTGTCTCTTATGGTCTCCGACATTTGAGCATAAAGTGTATATAGAGGCTTAAAGAAAATCCCCGGTAAATTATTTCCTAACTTTCTCCATGGTTTTATTCAAACGAAGTGATTCGGGCTCAAATTCTTAATTCTCGATGATTAATAAGTTATTAGGAAATTCGGGCTCAAATTCTTAATTCTCGATGATTAATAAGTTATTAGGAAATTTCTACACTCGAACCAGGCTCAAATTTACCCAACCGGGCCTTAAAAATGAATCGAAAGGAATCTGGGCCAGAACCCAGGCTCGCTCGAGTGGGCCAAGGCTCGCTCGAGTGGGCTGTCACAGAAGCCAGGCCGCTCGAGCGGCTGGGCTTTGCCGAGCCCGTTCTGTGCAGAAATGGTTCTGCCGTCCATTTTAAACTCCTGTCCATTTTCTCCTTCATTTACACTTCCCCAACTATTCAACAACATTCTGAATAGCATCCTACAACCTCATCTCAAACACAAAAGAAACCAATCTCACTCCCAGATCATTTACAACAAAAATAAAAAACACCAAATCCTATGGAGAAACCCATTCAAAACTCAATATTTTGAATAGAGAAGGAGCTCTCAAAGAACCTCCTTGCATGCATGAAGAAGAGCTTCCAAAGGGTGTGAAAAACCCATATCTAAAAGGAGAAACAAAACCTTACCTGTAGGTATAAAAACCAGCGACAAAAACTTGAAAAATGAAGTTGGTTTAAGCAGGAATTTTACACAAATGGTGTCTTTGGGTTGCTCATTGCATGAGAAAGATGATGGTCGAGTCAGAATTTCAATTTGGGTTGAGTTTCCTAGACATGCAAGAGGAAAAAGAAGTTGAGAAGAAAGAAAGAAAACTCTCTGGTTTCAGCTGCTATAGGAAACGGATGAAGAGTGAAGAAGATGAAGAACCCATCGTGGGTTTTGACTTTTAAATGGGTAGTGTGGTCCCAATAGTCTTAATACTTTGAGGCTTTAAAACACCCTTTTGTGGTTCCCGGATGAAGTCAACGAAGAAGAGAAAAATGATCGTCGAAAAATCTAGTTTTCGAAAAGTATATTTTCCTCATGGTTTTCAAATTTCGAAATTTATGCACAGATTTACTGTAAAAAGAGGAATTTGCCCCTTTTTTTTTTTTCAAAAAACGCGATTTCTGGAGTTCGAATGCAAACGGAACAAACATGAAAGTCGCTGGGATCAAAATAACAAATTCAAAAATATTGAAATCCATATTTTTCAAAAATCAAATAAATCAAATCCCCACACTAATACGCGTCACACGGGCCACCCAGGGCCCGGTCAAACCGGACTCAACGCGCTCAAAATTTTCCAAAGCTATTCAAAATTCTAATCTAACTAAAAACTCAAACCAATTGTTTTCTAATCACAGTTAGAATAATAATAAAATATACTAAACCTGGGTTGGGGCCTGACAGAGAGATGATCTCAAAAGTCAAAACTAGAAAAAATCCAAAAAAGAAAAAAAAAAAAAGAAAACATACCTAGATGAAGATGGAATGGAAGCTTGGATCTTGTGTTGATTCCTTGTATTTGATGTTTGTTGAGCTAAAATCTTAAAACTTTGGAGTTGGGAGGCACTTAGAAGGATTCACAGCAGTAAAAATGCAGAGAAAGGTGAAAAGAGTGTGCAAGTGGGGATTTAGGGCCGGCTGGTGGGGTTTTTAAACCCCACTGCTACGCACAGGCTGCTACAGGTGCGACACCCACTAAACACCATTTAGCGTGGCGGGTAGCGCCGCCACGACCGATATACGGAGCGGCTGATATTTTCATCCATGGCTTGACCCACTCCTTGATTTTTTTTTTCTTTCAGCGTTTTGAGTTTAGAAGATAATCTGAAACCAGCCCAACCCCCCACAAGAAAGTCTGGCCACCACCTTCTGATAAGACCAGCAAAATTCTTCTCGTTGAGCCACATTAATTCGAAGCGGAAAGGTGCTGGACCCCATCTTTCGCACTTAGTGTCTGGAAGAAATTCAGTCTTTCGCACATTAAGTTGTTTTGTAATGTTTTGACTTATAATTCTGGTAGAGTGGAAGGTTGGCAATTTTCTTGCGACCCCTCTGTTCTGCCAATAGTGTTGGATTTTTGCTGGGTGGCAAGGAAGCATAAAATTCTGATCATTGACAAGTTGCAAAGAAGAAATCATTTTACAGTAAGTGGGTGCCCTATGTGTTTAAATGATGAGGAAACAGTGCATCATTTGTTAACTCACTGTCATTTTACTTATAAAGTTTGGATTGCTATGTTGGGATACTTTGATATGAGTTGGGTTATATAGGATTGTGGAAGATCTTTTTCTTCAATGGCGTTTCCGAAGTAGGTTTGTTCGTGGTAATATTTTGTGGAAGTTAGTTTATGCTACTATTTGGAAGCTTTGGTTGGAGAGGAACAATAGAGTTTGCACTGTGTCGGAATGGGTGTGTAATAGAAAGGAGTTTGTTTGTATCTCTTTGAAAGATCTTAATAGGTCTTGAGTAGCCATTTTAAAAAAGAGGTTGTCATTCTAGAATTGTGCAAAAATTAGTTTGGAACTATCCCCCTCCTGGAATTTTTAAGTTGAATTTTTATGGTAGTTTTGTTAAAGTGTTTAGCGAGGAGGTATCGGTGGTGTTATTAGAGATTGGAATGGAAACATTGTTAGAAATTTTTCAATGCCAATGGATTCTTTAGATGCAAATGAATCGGAATTGTTTGCTCTTTGAACTAGGTGTTGTGAGTTGCTTAGAATGGAAGGTTTTAATCCTATCCTCAAAAGGTGATTCTTTTTCTTCTATCCAATGGGGTTTTGGGAAGGCTATTCATCCTTGGAGGCTAGTGGATTGGGTGGAGAAGGTGCAAAAATTCTCAATTCAGTTGGGTGGTTCTTTTCAACATATTAAGAGAGGCTAATACAATGGTGGATGGTCTTGTCAGGGAAGGAGTTTTTCGTACTTCTATATCTTTTGATGTATAAGTTCTTTTAGGTGTTTTTTCCTTGTTCGTTGTTGTTTTTGCTATGTCTAGTTTTTGTTGTGTTTGTTTGGTGAAATTAAATTTTATCATTTATCAATAAAAGGCATGTAGAGAGAATTTTAGAATAAAAAGAATAATAGAATAGTAGGTTTCCGGTTCCCTCAAACGATCCAATGGGAAGTTTCGGTTTGGTCGAACAATGTTCTTTGGAAGCAGATCTTTACACACACACACACACCCCCTCACCAGATTCTGGATAAATGTATATTTCTGGACCCGGGCCCAACTCAGATTTTGTATACTAT
>QPKB01000012.1:25200568-25294452 GCA_003546025.1 Camphora micrantha | reverse complement strand
GATATGCTCAAAATAATTAAACACAATCACACAAATTTCTATTAATTAGATAATGGCAAGTACGGATCGATCCACAAGGATTTGTAGAAACAAGATCCAAAAACCCTCAATTAATTTTCAAACTAAGGATTTTTATAACACAATTAATCAAGAAAATAAAAACTAAAATGCTATCAAATGAAATTAAAGCAAACTGATCAGAGAAAGGGAGATCGAGGTATTGGATTCCACCAAAACATATTTACTCATCCCAAAATTATTTTCTAACATTATCCTCATAAAACTCAACCCAATGAGCAAGCAATTGCCTTGGATTGGAAGATTTAGCTTTGAAAATCTTTTTTTTTTTAATCCAATTTTCTAACAATTACCAAAGACTCCCTTCACTTCAATATGTTGAAATTCTAATCATTATTTATCAAGACCAAGCACAAACCATTAAAGGATTTTAACCTAAACATGATATGTCAAGACCAAGCATGAAAAGTAAAAGATATTTCAAATAACCTTTAAAAAAAGAAGTTGAATAATATTTATGAAGGATCACCTCTTAAATCATTAAGCATAATGAGGGAAAAATATACAAAATTAACAAAGATGCTATCTTACTGGTTTTGGCTTCCTCCTCCACCATGATCCTCGGATTAGCCAAGCATTGTGAAACAAGCAAGAATAAATAAATACATCTCCATTAATGAAAGCCTTCAAAGTTGTCTAATACACCACTCAATCTCCACCTTCACTTTTCAACTAAGTTTAATGAAAATAACTTAATAATCCTAGACCAAGAGAGAGCCTCCCTTTAAAAAGAAAAAAAAAATACAAGAAGAAAAAAAAGGAAAAACCACTCAAATTCGTCATCCCTCACATCCCTCCATTTTACAACCTATTTTTACCCTCAAAACGTCAGAATTAGGAGATGCTCGTGAGATATGATATTTTTATCATTTGAATTCTTTTTCCAACGCATCCAACTGCTCCTTAATCGGAGTCTTGAGTCAGAAGTTTTGATCAAAATAGTAAAGCTTGCGCAGGATGGCTACAATTCCGAAAATCTTCTTTCGTTCAGAATTTGGTCTTAAAAAACAAAAGTTAAGTTTTATGAAGACTTGGTCTCATGACCTCCAAATTGAAATTTCAGCTCTACTCGAACAGGCCCACACTCTTTGTGCATAACTTTTCTCTAATCAACTTTTATCTTTAAGCCTCGCCAAATTAAGCTCATGCTCAACCCCTTGTAATACCTACATAATAAGAAAAGGCTATAATTAGAATATCTACGAAGAAAAAAAAGAACTAGCAAATTCAAATAAAAGGGTAATTATTAATATTATGCCATGCATATCAAATACCCCCAAACCTAAAGTTTGCTAGACCTTGAGCCAAATAAAGTAAAATTAAATGTTGAAAATAGGAATCCTAACTCACTTTTACAGAAATCATGGTTGCATTTAGCATGTGCAACAAGCCGTTAAACCACTAGATTACCTTTAGTAGACGAGTGTTGTCTCCTGAGGGTTTGCAGTGAATTTACCCACAAAATTCTCTTTCCTTTTTTTAGCAATCAAAGTTAAAAACTAACAAAATCAAATGAGACTTTTCCAAAAATTTTTTTTTTATAGACACGGGTATTCTCAATTCTCGGAATTTTCAAAGCTAAATATGAGCAAGCAATTGCCTTGGATTGGAAGATTTAGCTTTGAAAAACCTTTTTCTTAAAAATTTAATTCTCTAACAATTACTAAAGACTCCTTTCACTTCAATACGTTGAACCTCTAATCATTATTTATCAAGACCAAGCACAAATCATTAAAGGATTTTAACCTAAACATGATATGTCAAAATCAAGCATAAAAGGTAAAAGATATTTCAAATAACCTTTAAAAACAAGAAGTTAAATAATATTTGTGAAGGAGAACTTATTAAATCATTAAGCATAATGAGGGAAAGATATAAAATATTAACAAAGAACAATCTTATTGGTTTTGGCTTCTCCTCCACCCTAATCCACGGATTAGGCAAGCATTGTGGAACAAGCAAGAAAAAAAAATTTCCATTAATGAAAGCCTTCAAAGTTGTCTAATACACCACTCAATCTCTAACTTCACTTTCCAACAAAGATTAAAGAAAATAACTTAATAGTCCTAGAGCAATAGAGAGCATCCCTTTAAAAAGAAAAAAAAATACAAGAAGAAAAAAAATAAGGGAAAATCACTCAAATTAGTCATCCATCACATCCCTCCATTTGCCAGCCTTTTTTAACCCTCAAAACTTCAGAATTAGAAGATCCTCGTGTCACATGATATTTTTCTCCATTAAATTCACTTTCCAACGAATCCAACCTTTCCTTAATTAGAGTTTTGAGTTGAAAGTTATGATGAAAATAGTAAAGCTCACGTCGGATGGCTATAATTCCGAAAATCTTTTTTCCTTCAAAATTTGGATTTTTTTTTTTTTTTTTTTTTTTTTTTGCTTTAAGATAAATTTGTATTAAGAGAATAGAGGGAACAAGGCAGACTTCCCCCCAAAAGCAGGAAAAAAACAGACAGAAGAGGCTTACAAAAATTCCCATCCCCAAATGGCCAAAGAGCCAAACTTAAAACAGACAGAGAGCTGGCTGTACATGGGAGACAGGAAAAAAGAAAACACCACTTCACTACCATGCACTGTACACAGCAAAGCGCAACACAAAACAGCACTGAGAAAGCAAATTACGCAGCACTTCGCTGCACAGAAAGCTTGTAGCAAAGCACAGCACAACCAGCACAACCTTCAAAATTTGATCACTTGCTAAACAATGACATTCTTATTGATGTCCACGAGATTCCTTGCTTTTCTATTAGATAGGTGGGCCCCACCAAATTCGTTCATAAAAAAAATCGATTTTTTCCAAGACTTGATCTCATGACCTCTAACTTGAAACTCCAGCTCTCCTCCAATGCACATGCTCTTTGTGCATGACTTTTCTCTAATGAGCTTTTAGCTTTAAACCTCTCCAAATTAAGCTCAAAGTTGTTCTACTCCTAATACCTACATACTAAGAAAAGGCTAGAATTATAACATTTAAGACAAAATAAACAACTACCAAATTCAAATAAAATGGTAATCATTTATATTATACCATGCATATCAGTATGTACGTATGTATGCACCAGTTATAAAGCCTCCTCATGAGGTCTGGTTTACTATAATTATATATGTTTCTATGTATGTATGCTCTCTTTTACTATGTGTATTAGCAAGAATTTAGCTTTATGTAGTTTGCCATTTTGCTAGGTTTTACATGATGATAGATATGCTTCATCGATATCCTTATTTCTCTTATAAAAGTACCGTTCCTCTTTATGACTACTTTAGTATCAAAAGTAATAGAATAATTCTTATTCACCAAACTAGAAATTGAAATTAAATTTCGCCGTAAAGACGATACATATAATGTATCTGACAAAATCAACTTAATATCTGAAAACAATAAAGTAACTACTCCCACCAACACTGCTTCTGCCTTGGCATCCGATCTCAGGTTAACAATGATTTTGCCACCACTAAGCCACTTGGTTTCTCGGAACCCCTGTAACGAATTACAGATGTGATTAGTTACATCGGAGTCAACACACCAGGATTCCGAAGTACTAGTTGCAAAACTAACTTTAGAAACAAGTAACTCAATCATACCTGAGGTCTTTTGTTTAGACAGAAAATCAGGACAATTTCTCTTCAAATGTCCTGTCATACCACAGTAGAAGTACTTTCCATTTGTTCACATACCCTTAGCCTTTGCCACACCACCAGTAGAACCATTCTCCACCTTTGGACCCTTGGAGACTGATTTCGTTTTGCCTTTCCGGCCTTATTAAACACTAACTAGCCGTCGTGCTTAGCTCGTTCCATTTTGGTGTTGTAGGTATTACCCCCGATCCCTTTGAGACGGAGCCACAGGAAGCGATTGATGAGCCGCGGGACTTGAACGCTTGGTGCGTTGACGATGTCCTTTAGACATCGAGCTTGCACTTAAGTGGCCGTATATTTTGGGGAGTGTTATTACTTTTTGAGATTTTGTTGTGTAGATAATGTTGGCTTTATTTTTCTTGGTTTGTAATTAAACTTGTTTTTCTTGTGTGTAAATATTCTAACTTATTGTTATGGAATGCCACTTTATGAACGTGCATATCTTTGATGCATGTCACCTTATTGTATGTGCTCTCGTATGTATGATTTGCTATAAGCTTTCGCTGAAATATACTTCATGTTATAATATGATTCCGTATGGGATCCTCACCATGGAAACCTATGGGAAACCGCACGTAGGCGAAATGTTCCACACCGTCCCCTATGCGCAGCATTGCGGCTCTAGGCCGATGACCACGATTATCTTCCTAATCCTGTGTAGGGTTGTGACAGAACTTCCATCTCCTTCGTGAACCTCTACAAGGCCATTGAAACTCTCCGCCTGTTAGTCATGTGAAGAAAAAGGAACACTATACTTGAAACGTAACGAACCACTTCATTGCATGAAAGCGCATGATGAGTCTGTGAAGCAACGATTTGGATTAACAACGCAAGTGATTAAGCAATTGAGTCTGTAACTATGCTTAGCATGAGATTAAATTGGTATTTAAAAATCTCTATTACTAAAATCTATTTTCTTTGTTTTCTCTTCTAATTAAACACTTTCTTTTTTTATTTTTAATATTATTTTAATAAAGATCTCTCCTCTCTATTATAGGAACTTCTTGTAAAGACTAATTCCTAGTTTTAGAGGTTTTTTTTTTCTTCTTTTATTAGGAGTTTGCACTTAACAAGTTACTAACATAAAAGGCTTTCTTATTTTTTGGAAGAGCATGTATCGAACTAAGGAGAATAGAGCATTCTTCAAAATCCGAATTTGTCAAAATCGAATAGCGATTTATTCGTTTCAAACTACACGGAATTCGGAACCCGGCTAACCGAACTAGGTAACTATGGTCCACCACCACTCCACTTTATTAATAGCTTTGACCCCTTAGTGACATTGGAGTAAATGTGGATGTTGGCACATAAAAAATCAAGTGTCAGAAGATTGGGCCAAATGATGGGTCAGAATTCATTGATCATCAAATGATCAAGAAAATCACTCAATATCATAAACAAGAGCTATCTAAATGAGGTTGAGACATTTCCAGGCTTAAGGTACAAAAATTAAGTGAATCAAAGGGCATATGAAGTCAAAATAGTGTAAACAATACACATTTTGGTAGGGCCCACTTTCGGATGTTCAAGCTATCCAAGGCCTCCAAATTTAGTTCAAAGTCATCCACAAACATGTGAAGAACATTCCCTAAAAAATGCAGAACAAATGGAACTAAAACAAGAGAGAAACACACAAAAGAAGTCAAAATAGTGCATAGGGTCGCTAGTCCACTGACCTTGCAAGCACCCCTGATGAAACCGAAGGGGGCCATGACCCCCCCGCAGAACTAAGGGGTTCTACAACCCCCTTGGAAGTAAGGTCCAGTCCTATGACCCTTGGCCATTTTCTCACTTCAAATGAGTCCCACAAGCTGCCAAGTTATCATGACACATGTCCCCATCAATAAGTGACACATGGCACTTGGATTTGACCCATTTAAATCCATGAAAATGCTAAAAATGAGTGACACATGTCAAAAAATTGACATGTGTCGCCCACGTAGAGACCACTCTTCCACGACCCTCTCATGTCTCTTGCCCACTTATTGGCGGTTAGAGGCAATTATCCCACAATCTACATCATCGGGTTGGTCAGAACCTGTAACCCCACGACCCCCTAGCTCTGTGACCCTTTCCAGAACCAACTATTTAGTACATAAAGTAGGGAAAATCATGGGGAACATAATTTGAACCACTTCTTAGCCTTCCAAGCATATAAATAGGCCCTCTCAATTCCAATCAAGATGGTCAAAACCCTGACAATCTAAAAGAGAGAAGAAAAAGAAGATCAAGGAGAAAAGGAAGAGCTACTTGTGCTCAATCAAAAAGATTAAGTCCTACAATTGATGCAGTCTTGTGATTTGCACGACCTTAAGGTACTGGGAACCTCCAGAGCACACCTCCGAAGGGGACCTCAACTCCGTCATGCAATTATAGCCTCTTCTTTCTTTTGTTTTCCGATTTTTTTTTCCAAATGGGGACCACACGACCTTGGACCAAAATCCCATTATGCAAATCATCTTTTTGCATGGCTAAAAACAATCTAGAAATGGCCCACTTGACATGATGAAAGGGGTTGTGGTTGGACCAAAACTCCGACTAGCCATATTGGAATATGCACATTGGTAAATCTGAAGAGACCATTGAAATCAATAAAGAAACAATAATTAGATATCAATGTACCAAACGGTCTTCAAAGCCCTTAAAGTAGCAATCCGCCCTTCTTCTATGCTTTAGTAACTTTTACCATATCATGTATTCTAAATTTATAGCAAATGTAATCTAAGTCGTTGAAAGGTAGACATGGCCCACTTGACATGATGAAAGGGGTTGTGGTTGGACCAAAACTCCGACTAGCCATATTGGTATATACACATAGGTAAATCTGAAGAAAACATTGAAATCAGTAAAGAAAAAATAATTAGATATCAATGTACCAAACGGTCTTCAAATACCTTGAAGTAGCAATTCGCCCTTCTTATATGCTTTAGTAACTTTTTCCATATCATGTATTGTAAATTTAGAGCAAATATAATATAGGCCATCGAAGGGTAGACATGGGGGTCATGTGTTCTATAAATTAATTGTCACCTGTGAGTCCAAATGTTGAATCCCATAAGCATCTAATGTAAATCAGATTTTGTACTAGAAAATTGAGATGCAATAAAATACACTCTTAGATGCAATAAAATACATTCTTGTATTACATTTCCCTATTGTTTGTTTGGGTTAAGTACAGGTCAAATTGTAAATGTTTTATCCTTTTCCATGATGGCATTTTCCATGTTGTCCAAGAAGAACAGTGAACCGTGGATCTTGAAGAAGCCTACGCCCTTAGTTTTGCTCAACTCAAAGAGAAGAGCGCTTGCTTCGACCTCCTTCATCGAGAAACACCTAAGTCTTTTTAATCAAAGACCGATCATACAATACCGTGAAGCCAAACGTTGTCTCTATTGGATTGTATGTACTCAATCCAGTGCATAATATAATTTTTTTTTTAACTTTTGTTGATATATTTTTGCATATATTCATGAGATGAGTATGATTTTGTTAATTGTTGCACATATTTTGATACAAAATGACATGGTTGTACATGAGATGAATAGGAGACCTTAAATATATTAAATGTGATTTATGTGTGCATGAGATTCACATGCATGAGACATGGGTCACAATTCTTATATTTAAAATATCTTCACAATCGGTGATGCGACTAGGCATCTCATCCGAAAGGTTGTAGCACTGCAACTACAATGAGACAGTGTGGTTTGTCTCGACCATCAGAGCGAAAGACTCCGGGTTGTTGTGCTAGTACATTATATATACTGAAGGTCCATGAGAAACACCTTATATAAAATATTATCTCTATTAAGGAACGCTCTCATAATTACTAAGCAATAAGCTCTTAATATTGAGAGGTTAATGGACTCAAATTTCTACTATGCATTTGCTTTGACTTAGCAATGAGTGAGGCCAACTATGTTAACACCTTGGTATCTTGAGTAGATGGTAGTGGAGCTATGAGAACATCTATTCTCAAGATGGAATCTATCCTCTTTAAGAGAAATATCTCATTGTGTTGATTAATAGAGTTTATCATTGGTAAGTTCGCAACCATTTTGATTAAGAGTCAATCTAGATAGTATTGATGATTGACGTGATTAATTGAGTCACAAGGACAATAATAGATGGGTCCATGTTGGTTTGACAGTTTTATTTCCAATGGGTCCATGGATATAATTGACGAAAGGGCTTATTTGCAGAAATTGGCAAGTTTAGGGTCTTCTTGTAAAACTCTTGTGGCTAGAGTTCAATTGCATTTATATAGTGATGTTATTTGCAATTAACTGTTGGTCAGGATCTTGCATGAGATGTGGGGTCTAGATGCATCAATTGGAGCCAGATCCAAGGAGTCCCTAGTGGTCCCCATGCTAACCCTAACTAGATACTTTAAAAGCATTCATTAACAAAGAGAGAAAGAAAGGGAAATTGTGGGTGCTTTGGATGTCCTCCCCCTTGGACGTTTTTTCTCAATTTTCCTCTCCTCTTCTCACCTTCTTCCTCTTAGTTGAGTGCTTTGGTAACAACTTCTCAAAGAAATTCCACCATTGTCTTTGAGAGGGGTCTCTCTATTGGGTCATGGCGTGGAAGGCTGCGAGGTCCTAGAAGATCGGACTCGCAAGGACTCCAAGATCAAGGACTCAATTTGAGCACAAAAGCACTCCTCACATATAAATCTACATTGTTCTCTTGTAGATCTAGAAATTTGAGGTTTATGTCTGACTTTCTCATTGGTAGATATAGGATCTTATTACTTTGAGGGAAAGGAAAAAGATCATGGGATAGATTTTTGAAGGTTTGGATGTCAGATCCCAATCCAAACTAGAACAAAGTTTTTAAAAATCATATGAGAAAAGCCTATCCACTTTCATCAGTCTCTCCTTTGGGGTTAGAGAAGGCTACGTCCCAAAAATTAAGGATCTCACCACCCTTTCATCATAGGTTGAAAGCATGGTTTTGGAATGCCTTTTATGTAGTTATCGGCATCACCTTAGTCCTAACCATTATTTATTTGGTTTTCATAATAAATCTTTAGTGTGTCAAGTTCACATCCTTTGAATATAAAATCATTTCTTCCAAAGGACCTACCAAGTGGCCAAAAGTCATGTTAAAACCTGGGCATATCCTTGGAGGCCAACTGGTTCGATTCAGTGAACTCTTTCGACCACTCTAAAGTATTATTTGGAATGTAACTAGATAATAAACCAACTTGGGAGATGGACCTAACCACTATAGTGTATTTACAATGGAAATGGGCATCCTTAATTGAATCTTCCTTGTCATCACAGATAGGGCAAGGGCATTCACAAGCTCAATTTTTGCCTTTATCACAAATCTTAGTGGAATAACTTTCGTTACACTGTTTCAACAAAGAGAAGAATTCTTTGAGAAAGGGAATTTTCTAGAATAATTTCCAACTGATTTCATTATCATTTGAGCTTGGGTCAAGTAAGTTTTGTAAAACTATTATACGCCAATTCGTCATGACCTAACCAGTTTGGAAAGGGCAGAATCTCAATTTATTTTCCCTTATATTATAGACAATTAATGTGAATTTTCAAAGCATCATCGTCATCCTTTGATTATCAAAAAGTCAAGTCCTTTTTTTTTTTTATGTGGAGATGATGGAACCTGTTTTCTCTCCTCATCCAAATTGGCCATGGTGGTCATCAGCCAAATCTCATAGGTTCTAGCCACGTGGAGAAAATCTAGATACTATAAAGAGATTAAACAACATACAATTGACATCCTCTTATTATTACACAAACCTACAACTACAATCATTGTACATACAGAAAAAGGCAATGTAGCTGATTAGATACGAAATCAAAATTCACTAGAAGCCCAAAGGGAAATCTAAGTAAACAAATTATTTCTCATGTATTGCTTTTAATGATTAATTATAATTAAGACTTCTTATTTTAAGATTAGCTTCCTTTTATTGTTACTTATGAGAATTTCAAAATCTTACGGTACTTAGATCAGTAACTATAAAAGAAGAGGATGCTTCTCAATGTCTTGTAAAGAAAAAACTAAAGTGAGTGATTTTCCTAGACTTTTAGGTCACATTTGGCAACTCAAGGACTCCTCATTGGTTTGTTCCATTGATTTGGAAACTCCATATTTGGCAATTGTAAATCTTCAAGATTTGGGCCAATGGAAACCCCATTTTAAGGAATTTCAAGTCCGATCCTCCCCCGGAGGATTGGATAGTCCTTAGTTTTGCGGATTGATGTGCCGACAACAATTCTCCCAGCTGTATGGTTTTATATTGATATGAAGTCCTCAATTATACAAATCCTTAGTGAGGAATTCTCAAATTCACAACAGCAAGGAATTCTCAACTCTGCCGATTCCTTAATGATTCCTCACTTGTTACAAAATGTGTTGTTGTAAAGGATCTATTGGTGAAATCGTGAAAATTTGGTGTGATTTCCACAATAATCATATGTAGAAAATATGAGAAAGAACATCATATACAAAACTATGATTTTTCATTCATTTCTCAAATTTATGCCTTGTTGGGCATAAGTTGTTTACAACATATATTGGGCATAAGTTATTTACAACATATATTTTACACCAACCCCCACCCCACCCCCATTTTGGCCGTAGATGACTCCAAATGGATTGAATTACATGAAGAAAACAAAAAACAACAACAAAACTGAAAATAACTGTATTTTGGGTCCAATGTTCGATCACTGCATTATGGTCAAATACTGCTCTGTAGAAACTTTTTTCCTTTTCTTCATGTTTCTCCTTGAATTGGTTGCTAAGGGCTCTGAATTCCCTCTACCATTGAATTGGGGCGACTTTACAAATAGTTTGAAGAATGGAGTTTGCTTTTTGATTGACATTAATTTTTGAAATTCATCACTTGTTTATCCAGGGTTGTGCTTGTAGAACACAAGGGAGTTGTTGGTTTTTGCGCCAACAAATGTCCAGGGATATGTCATTCTAGGGCCAAATTATGGTAAGCCAAAATGAAGCCTATGAAGGCATGCACAATTGTACCAGAATGGTCATGAACATCTACACTCCTTTAAGTGAGAAAATCAAATAAAATCTTTAATAGTCATGGATTTTGGTTGTGAAATGGTTGGAAAGTGACCATGAATGCTTTGTTTTACCCCTTATAGCCTATTGGAACACTTGAGAGGTTAAAAAACCATTTCAGAGGTTTTGGGAGAGTTTTGGGCAAAGTTTCACCTTGTGGTAAAGGTAATTATGAGAGGTTTTGAAAGCTTTTGGTTTGGAGTTGAGGGTTCTTGATCTCTTAAAATTTTCTTTGCAATTCTTGACTTGTGGCCTCCAAATTCATACCCAAAGGATGTATTTATAGGCCTTTGAAGCAATTAGATTAGTTTGAAAGGATTTGAATTAAAAACATACCACCAACATATTTTTCTGCTTTTATGGGGGGATAGAGGGCTGGCCTTGTGGATAAGGCGCCCACTCCCATCGCTCCCACCAGGTTTCGAACCCTTTTAGGAGCCCTTTTCTTCCTATATCCTGGCCACTGAGCCACCCTAGAAAAAAAAAGAAAAAGTTTTAATGGGCACAATATTTAGCTGGTCAGACACTGGCTGACTTCAATGTCCGACCAGTTGGACACTACATGTGAAGCAACTTTCTTCAATCATTTTTATTTGTATTTGATCCAAATGGCTTTCACTTCATCTGAAACTATGAGGAATGTGTTCTTTGGAATCATTGTGCCTTAAAGATGCTAGTCAGTGGGAATGCTTAGTGTTGAAAAAAAAAAAAAAAAAGCTTTATAGCACTCGAAATAATCCCATTATTATAGTAAACCCGTTGATCATCCCCGAGAACTTAAGAGTCGAAATGCACTGCTCCACGAGAAGGCACCACACCCTATATAGTAAGCCAATTCTTTTAAGCACCTACATAAAGAAACCCCTGTCCAACCTATCGTAAGCCTTAGCAATGCCCACTTTCAAACTCAAACTCGCCGTTTCTTTTCAGGCATTCTTCATGGAGTGAATAATCTTGTGGGCTAAGACCCCACAATCTACAATCCGCCTCCCTTGACAAAGCCACCCCCACCCCACTCTTAAGTAAAATAATCTTTGGAAGGATGAGCCTTAATCGAAGAGAGCCTCTAGGCCAAAGGGGTGGCGGGCAACCATCCACTTTCGAGATGCATATTGATCAATTAATCTTCGCGTCGTGCAATTTCGCAAGTAGACTCACTCTACCGAGGGGCAACAAAGGCTGGAACTATTCCTGCCAAAAACAAGGGACCTACTTCTCATCCTAGGAGTTAGCAGGTATGAGAGAGTCCCCTCTCTGTCTGTCTCTCCGAGTTTCTACTACTAAGTAGCACTTCTGCTATTCAATTATGTAATCAATTCCTATCAAGCAAGGAGGAGAAGGTGATACCAACTCCTCATAATTTGCTAACTCCAACTCTATTAACAACCACTTATGAATCGTTTTTCGGCCTACACTCTTTATCTTGAGTTTTGGATCGAACTAATCCATGGACACAAATAGTTCATGGGCGAAAATTGAGTTATTTGGCTCTTGGAGGATTAACAGGGCGAACTGCTAGTTATCAAATCGAGATATATATCTTAGTCACTATGGACGTATTTGCTCGATTGACACGTCCGAAGGAATCAATGTTGGACTTATTCATGCAAGGATTGGTCATTGGGGGTCTATAGCGAGTCCGTCTTATGAAATATTTGAGAAATAGAAAAAAGATGGTTTATTTTTCGCCAAGTAGAGATGAATACTATATGGTAGCGACATTAAATTCTTTGGCTTTGGATCCGAGTATTTAGGAAGAACAGGTTGTTCCAGTCGAATAATGTAAAGAATTCTTGACTACTGCATGGGAACGGATTCATCTTTAAAGCGTTTTCCCCTTCCAATATTTTCCTATTGGAGCTTCCCTCATTCCCTTTATCAAGCATGATGATGTAAATCGGGCTTTAATGAGTTCTAAAATGCAGCTGATTCATGTGGTGAACACTGACAAACCAATTTGGACTTCGAAAAGACCAAATGGGCTTAGAATTGCGCGAACTTACCACCCAATGGGAATGTGTTTTTGAGGTGATCCATGTGGTGAACTTGTATGGCAATTTGGAGAAGCATATGGTATTAGAAAATGGGACCCAATGGCAAGCAATGGCCATTCGGACATTGTCAGCAACTGATCGTGTGTTAAACGAGAAGAGCAGTGTTCCTACTCTAATTGTGCACCCATGCCTCAACGGGCAGTCTCGGATCCGCAAACTAGGAGGCCCACACCCGAGTCAGACTCAGTCCAACCCGGGCTTGAACTCTTCATTTGCAAAACTAGACTCCACTGCAAACTGGTGAGTCCGGCCCGAGTCCGGCTCGAATCCAGTCCCTTCAAATCCGTAGTTTTGACCTTTATTCCTTCCAATCCTCTCTCTAGCACTCTCCTTTACCCTTTATTCTCTCAATCACTCAGTTCTGTCTCTCTCTATATATATTCTTCTCCTTTTCTTTTGTTCTTTCTCATCCCAAATTTCCCAAAATTGGATCTAACGAGATTCTTTTTAACATTGATGACAATTGGGTCAGGAGGATCGGGTGTCGTCGGTAACTCTCTATTCTTTCCATTTCTACACTTTCCTTCTGGTTTTGATTTGATGTTACGAATTGATGATGGGTTTCTGAGATGATCGTTGGAGTTACTGGGTTTCTCCCCACTTTGTAGAATTCAGGGTTCTGAGTTTTGGAATTCGTTTTCTTTATTTTCGAGAAACTTGATTTTTTTGTTAAGCTAATTAGTTTTGGCTTGATGAATATGTTACTGGGTTTTGATGATAAATCCGTAGTCTTTTTTTGCTACGGCTTCTTTGATTTTGAGGAGTTTGGATTCTGTCCAGAAAAGAAAGAGAAGGAAGAATTCTATTTGATTGACGCTTCAATCTTATTGGGTTTTCATTCATGAAGTTCTGTGGATTCTGGGGAATTCTAATTGTGGGGTTTTGGTTTATATATTTTTTCTTTTCAGTGATATCTGTGGAGGTGTTGATTCTTATTGAGAGATCGTTCTTCAGTGTCTTTGTTGTTGTTGTGAGTCTAGAATGAAATTATTGCCTTTCACTTCTAGGATCTTCTTGTGATTTGGTTGCTGTTGGTGTCTTTGATAATGGATTTTTCTTGGAGTGTTGTGTACCATATGCTTTTGATGAGTTCATTTATTTCTTGATTAAGTTTACTGTTCTTATGAAAGATAAATTAAAGGGATTTTTACCAAAAAAATTATAAAGGAATCTACTAATTAGCAATCAATAATAAGGATTCGAATTTATACCAAAAAGGTATAACTGAAAATGCGAGGTTTTATTTTTGACTAAATTGCTCTTGGATTTAACCCTTACTAAATCACCAACCCTTCAGTATGCGAGTTTTTTGTGGATGGCTCAGAGTGACGTAGTGAGTGCAGAAGAAAAACAATGATGATGATGATCCATAAATGATGATGAAACAAATCTCTCTCTCTCTCTCTCTCTCTCTCTCTCTCTCATTATACATGAAGAGACTGTTATGTTGATCAAATATAAAACAAGGAAATTTCAATTTTCTTCTTTTGTTTCTTTTTGTTACTATGAGGTGATCTCTTCTTCTCACTTTAGATGCTGAGATGTAACATTTCCAAGTAGCATCATCCGGCACTAATCAAGATCCAATATCGGATCCCTCAATTGAGGAGTGGGAGATCTAAAGAATGGGGATGAGGTCAGGGTTGGTCTTTTGCAGGTTGCAGGGGGTGGGGGACTGAGCTAGGGAAACCTATGGGTAATAGGTTAAAGGGTGTAGGTGAAGTGTTTTTGTGATTTGTTGGTTCAAGAGAAGATATGTTTCACAGTAAGAACTAGGGTTTTCCATCGACTGGAAAATGAAGGGTCATGATATCACGACTGACTCATGGGTACTGTTGTAAAAAAAATCCCTAAGATTAGGTTATCCCTCTTTGGCCAAAAATCAAATCCCTATCACTAATTGATGTTTGGTGATATATGGCCAGGGACGCTTCCTGTCAAGGTTTCATTTTGTGGCTAACAAGTTTAATACCTTGGTAGTTTGGAAAATGTTTTTTATTTTCTGGATTAGTTTGCAAAACTGTACCATTATTTTTATACTTATCGATAGACCTTTCTTGTACTTGCTTTCAAAAATCGTATTGAGCATTTTTCTTACTAGAGAATCATGTTTCACCTATTAGAGTCTCTTTCTCAATTTTGTTACGAAAGAAGCCTGCCATCCCAACGCCCCTGCTTTTTTACCTTTTTTTTAACGGTAACAAAAATTTATTGAAACAAACACAAGCAATTGCAAATAACCTCTCTTCCCCAAAGAAAAAAAGTTAATCACAAGAAACAACATTCTTCTTTTTGAAGACTAATAATAAACAGAAAAACAACCCCCTGGACTTAAACCAACACCCCAGGATACAATGCCTAGATAATAGGCATATAGGGAAAATAAACAAAATTTTACCATTGCATCACACAGCTACGATAACTCCTTTCACCTTAGGATCTGAAGGCCTATCATAATTTTTCGAGTTTTGAAGATTCTAGACTCTCTTCCTGTTCTCTTTAGAGTTTCTTTTTAACTTTTCCATGCTCTCTCGGATTCAATTCCATTTTCTTGACACCATTTTGTGATATGGCTTCTTCATCACTATCCATGTCAGCCCATTGCATATCAATTAAAACTGTTCTCTTCAGTCTCTTTAGATGCAATAATTTCTTTAACAAATTGCCAAGCCATTTTTTGGGAGAATTGCTCTCTTACTCATAACGGTAATCCCCATGATTTCACCAACATCAAGGATTTTGGTCTCAACCTTTTCTATGACAAAATAATTGGTACCCTCAATCCAATCAATCACGTCTTTTATCAAGGATTGTGAATGAACTCCCCAAGAACCAACATTTTCCTTGCTAATACCGACAGTCTATTTTCCCAATTCCTGATCCCTTCAAGCTGGATGAAGACATTCTAACAATCCATATCTTTAATTTCTCTACCAACATCCATGGGAATGGGCTCTTGATGACCTTGGATATTATTACAATTATGATCCACACTGTGATTACCATTTTTCTCTGCACGATGATTAGGGTATACTTAGATTGCAGAATTTATGTAAACTTTGTAAAATCATTCAGAAGATTACTTTGCAAATAATGCGGATGATCAGGTGTGGAAGCTATCTGAATAAATAGCTCCCAATGACCTTTGACATTTTGGCTTTATGCTAGTTGCAGCTCTACTGTTGCCTCTTACTTTTTCTTTCATAAAAAGCCGACTGCTTTTCTCTCTCATTTATGTGAAAAATATATGTTTCTTTCTTATGTATGTAAATGTTCCTTATGTTATCTTTATCTTCTCGGAAGGCCTGTGTCCTCTGTTTGTGGTAATACATATGATTTTTCCTTGACGATAGCATCTTTGTTGAAAATGACTTGTTTGGTGTGAACAAGAATTTGGTGTGAACAAGAATTAATCGAGAACTTCATTTTCATCACTGCAAGAAATGTATTCTATCTGTTCATGTCTTCCCTATGCAGTCCCTCGGAACTTCAGATTGTTGGAAGAGCTTGAACGTGGAGAGAAAGGCATTGGAGATGGTACAGTTAGCTATGGAATGGACGATGGAGATGACATTTACATGCGTTCTTGGACGGGGACCATAATTGGACCACACAATGTATGTCTTGGTGACCTTAAATGCCTGACTGACTCACATCTGTGCAGATAAATAATGATATGGGAAACATTTAATATAATCCAGAAAGAAAACTGTGCCACTCACATTTATTTTTGAAGTTCTATGTCGATCTTTGGATTTTTTTTCTACATGGCAGGCCTGACCCAAGCTAGTAGTCTGGATTCTTCAAGGCTGGGGCTTAATCTTCTCTTAGTGGATGGCTCTGGATCCATCGCTTTGGTTGGGGGGACTCCAATCAGCCTTATTCTCACCGTCAGATTGATCACACGAAAAATACATGATTAAAATAAGAAATAGATGTCAGATCACATGTTTTTCATGTCATCAATTTGATGGTGGGCATAACTTCAATTGGACTAAAATTTACTTAATGATAGTTAAAGCCGTTGACTGAGCTGTTTACACTTCGAATCTGGGCCCTAGTGATGGATTTATAACCTTGCGCTCAGAGAACTTCTACGCCGTGGCCTTAGAGAATCTGGGTTGAGCCAGTCACTTTGCAGGCTCCAACTAAGATGTAAAATCTTGGAAATAAACAATCCTAACCATTTTTGGAGAACCTTTTTTATATGATAACAATTTTATGGTTTAGAAAAAATGTCAACAGAAGTTCTTTTCTTTGTTCTCAAAAAATGAAAAAAGTCTGTTGACTGTCGAAATTCTTTTCCCTGAAAAATAGCCCACCACATGAACTGTTAAGATTGTCCATCAGCTTGAGCTATCTGATGGGGTTCATCTGTAGCAAATTCCATAGGATGAGCAATTTGGATCCACCTTTAGATGTGCCATGAGCCATGTATACAAAACAAAATTGCAGATGCATAGAGTGGTAAGTGTTAAAATTATACCTCCTCTCTGCCAATGCATGTCACTAATTCACAAATCAGTATACAACAGAAAATCGCGGTTACATCAAGTGAAAGAAGTGTGAAACTGCATCCTCTTTCTAGCCATACATTTGACTAACATTGTTGTTGTTATCGTCTCTTCTTCTTAGCCTTGTTCCATCTGGGGATATGAACAACATAAAAAAGATCCTAATAAAGTGATTCTGAATTGCTAACCTCTGGGATATGGTGGGATTAATGATTTGAGGATTTTGCATCTTGCAGTTGGTTTCTGATTCAGATGTCTCACTGGCTTCATTGTTGAATTACAGTCTGTGCATGAAGGCCGCATTTATCAATTGAAGCTTTTTTGTGACAAAGATTACCCAGAGAAGCCTCCAGGTGTTCGATTCCATTCCCGGATCAACATGACTTGTGTGAACCACAAGACAGGAGTGGTAACATCTTAATCTTCTATTGTGCTGATTGATAATGTATACATGTTTTCTATCTGGAGCAACTTTTTATCATTTCATTGTTCATGCAATATTCAGAAAAGGGAAATGAAACTATATAGTATGAGAGGGATGGATCCATAACTTTATGGAATTCTAATACAAAAACCTTAAGCAATAATAATGAAACTACTGTCGATGGGTTGTTCACCAAAACATCTGCTTCTCATTTGTTGTCCTATATACATGCTGATACATTTAAGTGCTTAGATCCCGGACCTCTCTTTGAATAAATTTGAAATACCAGGGACCCCATCATAGTTGGGACCAGGCTCTGATGATGATGGAGCTCCACTATTTCCATGGCCCATCCATATAATCAAAATTTCCAAATCTCCTTAACGATCAGTTGACCTCCAAATCTTTCCTTCAATAAGTTCAAAGCCTCTCTCGCCTTCAATATTTCTGCCCCATTTGATTCTTTTATCTCTAATGGACTCCGACAACAGCTTAGACCTATGATGCCCAGATATGGGTATAGATATTAGATACGGACACTGATATGAGTTTCAGGGATACAACTCCTCACTTTTGAAAATGTAGGACATGGGTACAGATATGGGTGTCTTGATTTTTTTTCTTTAGATGACTTTTGAATCAATGAAATTATCATTGTTTACGTTCGTTTCTAGCATTTTTTATGTTAAGAAGTAAGAAAATTAAAAGAACTATATGAAATAAAGGACAAGTAGGATGGGTTTGTAAATTATTCATAGTCAATAAAGTATTGATGTTTTTTCTTTAATTAAGTCTGCTGTTTACTGCTTTTCATTTTTGGAGCAGAGAAATTTTCCCTATATCTTGGGACTTTTGGGGTTCATGAAAATTAGGATGAAGTTTTCTACACTTCCAAAATTGTCAAAAGCATAAGATAGCCCATAAAACCTGAATTTGCTGCTGAACTGGACACATGGCTTGATGGTCCATGGTACAGAACACTTCCACTATTTTGGTGGATTAGCCAGTGAAGAAAATGTTTCAAGGTCGGGTTTTTAATTGTCTGATCAGTGATAAAAAAATTGATATTTAGAAAGAATATTAAGAAAATCAACCATTGAACGAAACGGCATGCAGTCTGTATTAGTGTTCCATCCACTGGGGGATTTACCTGTTGTTGGTCTTGCGTCTCCAGTAATATGAACTGCCTTGCATCATGATTCAGTGAAGCAGCCCATGGTTCCATGGGTTGGCCCAGCTAAGGTATTAACTCAGCCTTGTGTCTGCCTGCTTCATTGTGTCTGCAGCCATTTGTATACTGACAAGTCCCATGCTGTTCTACATTTGGCTGCACATATGGGAGTGTTAATGCAAAAGCTGGACACCCATAGTTATCTCATTCTTGCTAACTAGCATTGAATTGTGAACTAGTTCTTTCGAATAATTCCTAATTCGATTCACTCAATGGTTTGACATTGATTTGGTCTGTTTTGCAAATCGGACTAAGCTAGTTTGATTTCATTTGGAATCATATAATTCTGTTTATTATTCTTACTAAATTTATTGAATATGCATTTCGATTTGACTAAGAACCCCTAGAAGTTGCAAGGTACTTATTTTTTGTAACCACAAGGTTGTAGGTTCAAGTCATGTTATTATTCATATTAAATAAAAGTACATTTTAACTTTTTGTACACTGTTTGCAAAATAGCGTTTGTAGTAGAGGGGTTGGCTCAGAAAGAAAAAAACGGACAAAAAAAAGAGAGTTTGGGCCCTAGTGCAGCAGCAGTTTCTTAGATGCTTGATGCTCTTATGTCCCCTCTACCTAAATTTTGAGCTTAAATGACTACCTTAAACATCTTTTTCTTTCTTTCTTTCTTTCTTTCTTTTTTTCTAATTATTGGAGGCAATCTGATGAACGATGAAGAAGGGGTTGAACTCGAAGAAGAGGAAAATTAAAGGCAGAACTGACTATTGATGTAGTCAATTCCGAGCTAACAATCTCGCTACTAGTGGTCATATTGGAGGATTCAAGCAGAACTCATATATTATTGAAAGCCCAGCTTGCTACCTGTGTGGATTGTTCAATTTAAACGAGCTGCGAGCTTCATACCATAGGTGCAAATGTTGAGATCCTACCAAGGTTTGTCCGTCTAGTGTTCGATCCTTGAGGCAATGTATAGTTGCAGTTGACCATTCGATAGATCTAGGAGTGTTTTATAGAATTTCCAACCTTTTGAGGGCAATGTTGATTTTGAGCCGGGTGTGGACTATAACGATCTTCAACTACCGATCCTCATCTACCTTTTCAAATATCATCCGTATCTCATCTTATCTTTATTTTAAATCCCATTCTTATCTCTTTCTTTTTTTCTTATCTTCTATCTAGAAGAAAACTATATAAATGATGGAAAAGCTTATCGATTTTCCTTTTGGAGGAACCCGACTGACTTCGAAGTTTCTGACCTTACTAGCTTACTTGGCATACTTGATAAGGTCTATTTGTCGATTGGTAGAGCTGATGAAAGGCTTTGGAAACCTGATGTAAAAGGCCAGTTTTCAGTTAAGTCATTTTATAATGTTTTTTTTTTTCTTTTTTTGAATAATAACTTGTATTAATCAAAAGCTTAACAGTACAATAGAGATATTCTGGAAAGAATGAAGAATACGAAGGAGCAGAGGCCCAAAGAAAGGCAAGCCTTGGAAACCAAACCTAACAAAAAGGCTATACAAAGAGGGAAAAACAAACACTGCCCAAGAATTAAGATATCACCTCCCTCCATTTGAGAAGAATGATGTCTATAGGCAGACCCTAAAACTCTTGATCCCAACCAAAGGCCAACACTCTAGGATGAGACGTGGCACCTTGGATTTCCAAAGAAAGTCATAATGACTTTGAGGGGGTAGGAGCAGCAGACATGGCTGAACAAAAGGATGAGACTCTGAAGATCCCTTCTTTGGAAGGAGCCCAGACCTTGCAATCAGCCCCCTCTTTTGGAATAAAAATCTGATTCAAGGTGCCTAGGAGACGAAGAAGCTGTCTCTCCTCATCCTCTCGTAAGTGCCTCCTAAACATTGGTGTCCAAACAATTTGGTCATTAATCCTTTCCATGTAATCTTTGACTTTGGCTAATTGATTTGAGACACATCTGAAAAGAATAGTAAACTCCTCCTTGAGAGGTCTATCCCCTACCCAGTCATCCAGCCAAAATAGAACATCTTCACCAAATCCAATCTTGTATCTAATATGAGCTGCAAAGAGGGCCTCAACCGAGTTAATACCTCTCCATGAGCCAGAGAATCTATATGTTGGCCTCGAGACGTCCCATCCATTTCTCCTCACTTCATATTTTGTCATGATTAAATGCCTCCACAGACTATTAGAGCGCTCCCCTATCTGCCATAGCCATTTCCCCAAGAGGGTTCTATTCATTTGGATCAGTGGCCTGAAGCCCAGACCTCTATCTCTTTTTGGCTTGCAGACAAAACTCCTCTTTACCAGGTGAAATTTCTTCTTATTGCTTTTGCCTTGCCATAAAAACTCCCGTTGTAGTTTTTCTATGCGCTTGATAACTAATGCTGGACATTTGAAAATGGACAAGAAATATAATGCTGTTTGAATAAGAGTAATTCTACCCCCAAAAGATAGATTTTTCGCTTTCCAAGAGGCCAATTTTTGCTCCATCCTTTCCAAAACTGGGTTCCACACTGATTGAGGAGCACTACCAAGGCAAAGCGGCAAAGGCAGGTAAGACGTTGGAATAGAAGCGACCTTGCATCCCATGATATTAGCGAAATCCTCAAGCAAGTGGTCATCCACTGAAATGCTTATAAGCTCACTTAAAAAAAGAAGGACCTTAAGTCCCGAAATAGCTTCAAAACATCTCAGGATGGCCACAATGTTCTTGATTTGATCCTCCTTTGCATCGAAAAAATATGATAGTGTCATCTGAAAACGGAAGATGAGTTATTGTTGGACCGTTGGCTGCCAGCCTGAATCCAGAAATGAGATTAGCCTCACCTACCCAGAGATCATTCTACTTAGAGCTTCGGCGACAATATCAAACAGGAAAGGGCAGAGTGGATCTCCTTGATGGAGACCCCTACTGGCTTGGAATAAACCCTTAGGAGTGCCATTAATCGAGATTGAAAATCTGGTTGAAGAGAGACACTCCATAATCCAACTGTGCCACTTAGCCCCAAAACCCATTTGAGACATCAAGTAGGAAAGGAAGCCCCATTCCACTCTATCATAGGCCTTTTCCATGTCCAGCTTGCAAAGGACACCTGACATCTTCTCCTTATGCCTGGAATGGCTACATTCATTTGCAATGAGGACCCCATCTAAGATCTGTCTCCCATGCACAGATGCTTCTTGCGATTGAGATATGATAGAAGGCATAACCTTTTGCAGTCTAACAGGCAAAATTTTAGCCCGAATTTGTAAATGCTGCCTATCAAGCTGATTGGTCTGAAATCTTTGATATGATTGGCTCCATTTTTCTTGGGTTCGGGCAATGAAGGAGGTACCAATGTTCTTAGAAAGCTTGGCCCTTTGATGAAACTCCCTAAAGAAGTTCATAATATCAACCTTAGAGTATCCCAGAAGTTCATATTATGAGCAGGTTCTTTCCCACTCCTATGTGCACTTGTATTGGTACCTTCTCCTTGAGGTGGCTGGCCTTCTGCAGCTGCCTCACTCATTTTCTCATCTATCAACATTTGAATCGTTTGCTGAAAGCCTGAATCTGAATCTAGCAATGGATCCTTTATCTTGGCTAGCCATTGGAGTAAGGGATCGTCCTCTCTTAATGTGATCCAAATTAATAGGACAATAAGTAGGATCATCTCTTGCCCTACTCTCTCTAGTTTTGTTTCTTAACTTCAGATAGTAATGGCAATACGCAAGCTTGTTGAGTTTCTGCATGGTAAGCCGATTCCTGGGCTTTTTGTGGATCAAGGATAAAGTGGTTCAATTTTTCTCACAGTTTGAAGACGTTGTAGTCTGACTAAGGATGCAAACAGCCGCTCTCGTTAGATGTGGAGCACTCTCTCCATAATTCATCCACCAAACAGCTAAAATGCAAAATAAATAAAGAAAATTAGATATGCATAATCCTCAAGTCCTTCCAATTGATTAAGATAAATAGATTAAGACTATTAGGTGGGGTCTTTTATTCATAGTCATATTCGAGGTGGCATCCTTCCAATTGATCGCTGCACGAGAGGGTCGGCGAAGGTTCCTCTCCTTTGTGTATATATAGATAACTATAATGTGTTAGAAATAAATGAGTAAACCCCTACATGTGTATGGCAGCATTGCTAAATTCTCTTAAGTCTTAAGTAACCAATCATTTAACTCTTGTATGGCATCGATTTGATCATCTTCATTCAACAATCTCTTCAATACCTCCCATAATCCTACCCGCAAGTCCGTATCTATTGCTTCGGTGTGTAGTTGGGCATTACGGTAATAGAATTTGGGATTCAGAAAATAACCTACTTTGAAAACAAGTCGAATATACCGTGAGCAAACAAGACAATAAATACATGAGTTAAGAAAATAAAAAGTATCAAAGATACATATTAATTACTGGCAGCATGCAATGGATGGTGTGGCTGATCGTTCCACCAGGCATCAATTATTTTTATATATTCATCGTGATATCTAACATTTTTCATAATAACTTGTTTTGCCCGATCCATTGCTTCATATTCGGTTTGTCATCACCATCTACAAGCCTCAACACTTTAACTAAATCCTTAAAAGCCTTTACTATCTTTCCCATTTTCTTCCAAAATTTATTGCCTCTCATCAAGTTTGGGGCCTCAAACTCTAGACCACTTGTTACATTTGCCCATTTCGAACAAAGTCATTCTTCTGATGCAAACGTTTGAATCAACTTTGTTCTAAACCTAATAAGGCTTTCCATAGTAATAAAATGGGTTGCAAACCTAGTTGATCTTGGATGCAGCAATGCATGGTTATTTGTGTATCTTTTCATTAAGCTTAATAGCCATGATTGATCATTTATAAATCTTGTAATTCCTTTACATGCTTTGATCACTGAAACCACTTTTTTCTTCCTTCCAATCTCTTCCAAGATGAGATCTATGTAGTGTGCTGCACATGGGGTCCAAAATAAATGAGCATCTTCTCCATTAGCATCCTACTTGCTGACTTAAAATTTGCACCATTATCCGTAACAATCTATACAATATGCTCTTCTCCAACACTTCCCACAACTTTATCTATAAGACTGAATATATATTTAGTTGTCCGTCTATTTTCAGTTGCATCAACAGATTTCACAAAGACGGTCCCGTCGACTGAATACACCAAAAAGTTTATTGTGTTTGTATGACGCTGGTTCACCCGTCACACATGATGATAACACCATTCTGCTGCAACATGGGCCTAAACTTTTCCACTCAGGCCTTTATTTTTTTGTGTTATTCTTCAAGATATTTGGTGCCCCACATCAAATAAGAAGGGCGACTGTATACCACGCCCAGCTTTGGCGGTAACATCAAGAATAGTTTGAAAATAAGGGAAATCTATTACTGTAGGGGGTATGTTGTATGTTGTTATGAATTAGCCATTTTGATGTAACTTTGGCGAGTCTATCTCTTGCACCATTCAAAGCCTCTTTGAGAACATTTGATATCTTTGGCTGCTTAGCTTCCTCCGATCTATGTGCTAGAGGATCAACTGGGGGAGGAGCTGCTCTTCTAGTAGAAATTATTTCTACATCATCATCCCGTTGACGGGTGCTAAATGCTCTACGCATGGCCCCCGCAATGCCCTTGCCTTTACTTGGCACACTAGATGACCCCCCTTGCTTCATAGTATGCTCTTCCACTAGATGCACGATGCTCATTTTCTTCTTGGTTTATCATGACTGACTCTTGGCGTGCAGCTACCATCTATGGGTCATCCTCATCATCAGAATCTCCAAGGGCTTTATCCTCAAATACATCATAATGGGCAGCATCAACATCTTACTGCCTCTTTTCTTTTAGTTCTACTTTTCTCGCTTTGTATTGATTCAACAAAGCTCTCATTTGTTCCCTCACGTCCCTCGATACATCGGTAGAGCCTGCAACATTGCCAACAACATGGGCCAAGTGTTGCTTGAATCTTGTAATGCCCCATTGGTCACTTTCCCACACAAGTGACACTTGATTTTTAATCGGTTTTTCTCAACTTCCTGACCAAAACTCCATGCAGGATCAATTTCATATTGCATTTTCAATTGTCAGTTGGCACACAATGACACAATAGACTACTGAATACCTCTAAAATATATATATATATATATATATATAAATTTTTTTTGGATCGGTAAATTTGGAAATGCGTTAGAAATAAAAGTGTACATAGTAGAATATAAACAAGACCAAACATAGTGTTTTGGTATAAGAGTTCTACACTGGACAACCGCCACACCTACATTACAAAAGCACTCAAATTACATGAACGGTGAACCCCTTGTTTAGCTAATCCGTGAAACCATTTGCAAACCTACTTACATGAAGACACCTGATATTTTGATGAAAGGTGACGGATCTCATTGAAATAGAACTGCATCTTGCATGGGCCCTTAAAAGAATTCACCCAAGATATGGCATTCGATGAATCACTCTCCACTATAAGATGATTCTGAAATGAGAAAGTGAAAATGCGAAGAGCTTCCAGAATAGCAAGGACTTCGACTTCATTAGACTCTTTGATTCCAACATCCTTGGAGAACATGTACAACACTTTGCCTTTGTGATTTCTAAATACACCCCCAATAACCGCTTACTCCGGTTTACCCAGAGCTGTCCCATCCACATTAAACTTTAGGACTCCTGTTGGGGGAGAACACCAAGAGACTTTCTTTTTCTTCTTTGAAGCACCTATAGTTAAACAAACCCATCAGTTATGCATAATACCGTTTATCGTTAGGTCTGCAAATCCCTTTTTAACACAAGCCCATTTTGCAATCCTCAAAACCATAGCCTGAATGATAGTTCCCACAGAAGATTCTCTTCCACTAAAGATGCGACCATTCCTCTCTTCCCAAATAGACCACAAAACCAAATAGGGAATGAGTCTCCATATCAACAGTCCACACCCAACGAGAGGACAACTCCTCCAAGCTTCGAACAACCCCACTAGAGAACCGGGGAGCCACCAATCCAAACCGCATTCTTTAAGGAAATGCCCCCAAATAGTCGATGCTATCTCGCAATGAATAAATAAATGATCCCTCTTCCTTCTACAAATGCAACATATATCTGAAATAGACTCACTCAGCAACCCCCTCCTCCTTAAATTGTCCGCTGTAGAGATTTTGCCAGCCATAGCTAACCAACAAAAAGCTTCCACCCTTGGAGAAGCAAGACCCGTCCAAACCAAAGCACAAGAAGACCGCACCTCACCAATAGGGTCTAATTGCATATAGAAAGACTTGGAAGAAAATGATCCCGAAGAGTCATGCTTCCAAATGCGGCAATCTGCTACGTCCCTACATAAAAAGATGTTAGAAAGAAGACTCGACAATGACTCAAACTCGACCGACTCCGACCGACGAAGAGCCCTCCTGACACCCACATCCCATGATACATTTTCCCCAACCCAACAATAACAGTCTTTGACAGATGACTCTTTATTAAAAACAACCCTAAACACTCTACGGAACAAACGACATAACGGACCAACCCCCAACCAATCATCTAACCAAAAACGAATATCACTCCCTTCCCCCACCTTAAAAGCCAAACTCTTATCAAACACTTCCCCCTTACTATTTGACACATACCCAAAACTGCCCAAATCCCGGACAACCTATATACCTAGGGACTCGGAAGCCACCCCCATTTATTCTTCCCATATTTAGACACTATGATCCTCCTCCAAAGAGCATCCTTTTCTTCCCCATACCTCCACCACCACTTAGCTAATAAAGCCCAATTTTTAAGAGCCAAATTCTCCAGACTTAAGCCCCCCAAAACTTTTGGCTTGATCACCTCACTCCACTTTATAAAAGGCAATTTCCTCCTTGCCTGATTTCCTTCCCAAAGAAAATTCCTCCGAATGCGGTCCACCTTTTGAGTTCCGCCCCTGGCATCTTGAATAGGGACATATAATACACTAGTAGGCTTTATAAAGAAGATTTGATTAGGGTGATCCTACCTCCAAGAGAAAGATATTGCCTCTTCCAAGTGATAAGCTTCTTCTCAAAATTTTCAATCACCGGATCCCACATCGATAGCGATTTAGGATTTAGCTCTAATGGGCAAGCCAAGATATTGGAAGGGAATGTTGCCTTTTCTACAATTTAGTCTATCAGCCAACCTCTGACTAATCTCTTCTGCACAACCACCCCCACTAGAATACTTTTCGATAAGTTTATCTCCAAACCGGAGGCCATTTGAAAACGCCTTAGAATTCTCTTCAAAATTACAACATCTTCCCATCTTGTAGAAGATAACAAAATCGTGTCATCCACGAATTTAAGGTGAGTAACAATTTCCCCACCTCTACCAGCTTCAAACCCACTAATCAAACCCATAGAATTTGCCTTTGAAAATAGAGCTCCCATAGCGTCCGCCGGAATGGTGAATAGAAAAGGAGATAATGGGTCACCTTGCCTAAGACCCCTCGAAGCCTTAAAAAGTTGAGAAGGAGAGCCATTAACAAGAACTGAGAAGCAGAAGAAATGCATTCTTTGATCCATCCCTGCCACCTATTACCAAAACCAAATCTTCCCAACATGTAATCTACAAAGTTCGAATCCACATGATCATATGCCTTCTCCAAATCAAGTTTGAAAATTACTCCTTCCTTGCGAGCCTTCTTCCTTGAGTCAATAAGTTCATTAGCAATTAAGATACCATCCAAGATTTGCCTGTTAAGAACAAAAGCCCCTTGATTCGGGCAAATGATATAAGGTAGAACCCTTCTCAATCTATTGGCCAAAATCTTTGAAAGCAGTTTATGAATGCACCCCACCAAACTAATGGGCCTAAAATCCTTCAAATCTATTGGATTTGGAACATTAGGAATAAGGCACAAGAAAGTGGCGTTGATTTCTCTATTCAATTTGCCCTTTTGATGAAATTCAGAAAGCATGTGGTAGTAGTCCTCTTTAATAACACTCCAAGCGCTCTTAATAAAGGTGTAATTGAAACCGTCTGGACCTGGTGCTTTATCACCTGCACAATCTGCTAGAGCCTTTTGAATTTCTTCTTCCTCAAAATCCCTTTCCAGCCACACCTTGCGATCCTCCTTGATCACAGGAAAATCAATCCCATCCAAAGTTGGCCCGATACTGTCTTCCCTATAATAGAGACTTTCAAAGCATCGAGCAATTTCCTCCTTGATCTCCATTTTGTCTTCTAACAGTCTATTATTTCTTCTAATCTTTCCAATGTAATTAATCCATCTTCTCGCATTAGCCATCTCGAATACCTGTAAAATTTAAAAAAACTAGTATGTTAAAAATGTTAAAAACACAAAAATACGTGGGAGGAAACATATATCTAGCATTTAGGAGTTATTCTTAAGACATTTGATGGGTATTTCTTTTTTTTTGTATGAACAGTACATTTGATGGGTATTTCATTAGTTAAAATATTTTTTGTTTCAAAAAATAAAAATTTCAGAAAATAAAAAGCAAAAAATTAAAAAAAAAACACAA
Organism: Camphora micrantha; assembly: GCA_003546025.1. Lineage (NCBI taxonomy): Eukaryota > Viridiplantae > Streptophyta > Magnoliopsida > Laurales > Lauraceae > Camphora > Camphora micrantha. The sequence goes on along the minus strand of QPKB01000012.1, from coordinate 25,266,005 downwards.
AAAGGTGTTGGATTGATCTATGGGAAATATACTTCAATACTTTGTGAACCATTTTCAATACATTTGAATGGTATTCAATTATTAAAAATATTTTTTTTTTTCAAAAAATTAAAAAATCCAAAAATAATAAAACAAAAAAAAAAATAAAAAATCATGAAAATATGTTGGATTGATCTATGGGAAACATAGATCTAAAATTTATGAATCATTTTCAATACATTTGATTGGTATTCCATTATTAAATTGTTTTATTCAAAAAATAAAAAATATGAAAAAAAAAGGAAAGTAAATTTTTTTTGGATTTATTTATGGAAAACGTAGTTCTATCATTTAGAAGGAATTTTCAAGTGGTTTCATGGGTTGTCCATAAGTAATCACATTTTTAAAAATAAAAAATAAAAAATCGGAAAATAAAAAATAAAAAAAAACCAATAAACATCAAAATGTGATGGATTGATCTATGAGAAACATTGATCAGTCAATTACAAGCCATTTTCAAGTGGTTTCATGAGTTGTCCACGAGTAATCACATTTTTAAAAATAAAAAATATGAAAAAAAAAAAAAATTGAAAAATGTGATGGATTGATATATGAGAAACATAGATCTATCATTTACCAGTAATTTCCAAGTTGTTTCATGGGTTTTCCATGAGTAATAACATATTTTTTTTTCAAAAAATAAAAAAAATTCCGAAAATAAAAAATAGCAAAAATAAAAAAAATTCAAAAATATGTGCATGATCAAAGGGAAACATGGATCTAACAATAGTACAAGACAAGGAAGCATTATCATGTGATTTATAGTGGTTAGAGAGTGTCATGCCCTCGGACTAAAGCCCTGTTATTCAAGTCCTTAATCCGGGGAACGTGGCGCGACGGGCTAGAAAATTTCGCCCGCACACGCTAATTATTTTCCCACAGGATTCCACGGCGAGGATTCCAAATAATCCATCACAACTAAATAGTCAATTTTACAACGAATAATAGTATGCGGAAATGTGTAGCAAAATTAAAAATGAAATATAACATAAGATAGTGCACAAGTTAGTATCAAAGAGAAATATATACATAAGAGCGTAGCCCAAAGTTAAGATTAAAGTTGTGAAGATCAGAAAGTATTTTAAGTTATACATCCCAATAAGGCCAGCAGAGGCCATAAACCAAAATCCCAAAATAAAAGTCATCTCTTGAAAAGTTATCCCAGCTTGATTCCCAACACGACATCTACATGACATCGTCGGGCTGCCACTCGCGCTCCACCGGAGGCCCTACTGCCTCAATCGCGCGCTTCGCCTCAAGGGTTGCGGGTCCGACATCTGACACCAAACAAAAGAGTATCAGACACGACAGTCTGGCAGGTGAATAAAACATATAAGATATACAAGTTTTATAAATACCATGTTTAAAATCATGAAAACGCAATTGAAATGAAACGTATGTAAAGAGTAAATCAAAAGAACTATTTATGTCAAAATAAAAGAATTTAATAATTTAAATATTTCAAACTAACTGACAAATAATAAAAAATATTGGCAACCCACATTTAGTTATATTCTCCTATTACCGAAGTAACAAGAGCACACAAATAAATAACCGTTGCCATATGGGATGGCCGGGACAGATAACCGTTGTCATACGAGATGGCCGGAACAAACAGACAGAAACCGTTGCCACTACTCGTGGGGGACCGGAAAAAAAAACCGTTGCCATGGTTGGAGCAAACAAACAGAATCCAAACTGTAGTTGGCAAATAATTTTAAAGATCCCAAACCGGGTGATCAGCCCAACTAGGTGACCTAAGTTTAGTGGTGCCTTTCCAAAACCTGAATCGAAATAAATCAAATCATAACGATACATTTCAAAATCGATAAGAAGAACTACTCCGAACAAATACAAACGGATAGAATTAAACAATTCAAATGAGTAGTCTTACCAACAATTTCAAACATAACGAGCCACTCAATTCTGTTTCAAAACTATTTATGAGAAAACATATAATTTGTCTAATTTGGAATCAGATGATTAGTAGTGTTTGATGGGCTTACCAGGGGCCGTCTCAATACACGCTTAGTGTCTCCATGTCGGTTTATAAGTGAAGAAGTTGGTGTCTCTAAAGGTCTTCGACATTTGAGAGCATAAAGTGTATATAGAGGCTTAAAGAAAATCCCCGGTAAATTATTTCCTAACTTTCTCCATGGTTTTATTCAAACGAAGTGATTCAGGCTCAAATTCTTAATTCTCGATGATTAATAAGTTATTAGGAAATTTCTACACTCGAACCAGGCTCAAATTTACCCAACCGGGCCTTAAAAATGCATCGAAAGGAATCTGGGCCAGAACCCAGGCTCGCTCGAGTGGGCTGTCACAGAAGTCAGGCCGCTCGAGCGGGTTGGGCTTTGCTGAGCCCGTTCTGTGCAGAAATGGTTCTGCCGTCCATTTTAAACTCCTGTCCATTTTCTCCTTCATTTACACTTCCCCAACTATTCAACAACATTCTGAATAGCATCCTACAACCTCATCTCAATCACAAAAGAAACCAATCTCACTCCCAGATCATTTACAACAAAAATTAAAAATTCAGCATGAATGAACTTGCAGGAATTCTAACAAATCAGATTTGCATTCTTATGAGCTATCAAAACCCCTGGTTATCTCAGCTATAAAAGACATGACATTCTGCATAAACATTTCACACTATCTTGCATATAGAACTTTATGAGATGGGCAACATATAAATCAAGAAACAAATCAAATGAAATAGAATTTTCTTCCATATCAACTTAGAAGGAAAAACACCCATTTCACACAGCTGAGTTATTCACTTGCCTCAAGCTGAAATGGGTCTCAAGACAGTCCAATATCTCCTACACAGTCAGCTGCAATCCTACACCAAATCCTATGGAGAAACCCATTCAAAAACTCAATATTTTGAATAGAGAAGGAGCTCTCAAAGTGCCTCCTTGCATGCATGAAGAAGAGCTTCCAAAGGGTGTGAAAAACCCATATCTAAAAGGAGAAACAAAACCTTACCTGTAGGTATAAAAACCAGCGACAAAAACTTGAAAAATGAAGTTGGTTTAAGCAGGAGTTTTACACAAATGGTGTCTTTGGGTTGCTCATTGCATGAGAAAGATGATGGTCGAGTCAGAATTTCAATTTGGGTTGAGTTTCCTAGACATGCAAGAGGAAAAAGAAGTTGAGAAGAAAGAAAGAAAACTCTCCGGTTTCAGCTGCTATAGGAAACGGATGAAGAGTGAAGAAGATGAAGAACCCATCGTGGGTTTTGACTTTTAAATGGGTAGTGTGGTCCCAATGGTCTTAATACTTTGAGGCTTTAAAACACCCTTTTGTGGTTCCCGGATGAAGTCAATGAAGAAGAGAAAAATGATCGTCGAAAAATCTAGTTTTCGAAAAGTATATTTTCCTCATGGTTTTCAAATTTCGAAATTTATGCACAGATTTACTGTAAAAAGAGGAATTTGCCCCTTTTTTTTTTTTTTTTTTTTTTTCAAAAAACGCAATTTCTGGAGTTCGAATGCAAACGGAACAAACATGAAAGTTGCTGGGTTCAAAATAACAAATTCAAAAATATTGAAATCCATATTTTTCAAAAATCAAATAAATCAAATCCCCACACTAATACGCGTCACACGGGCCACCTAGGGCCCGGTCAAACCGGACTCAACGCGCTCAAAATTTTCCAAAGCTATTCAAAATTCTAATCTAACTAAAAACTCAAACCAATCGTTTTCTAATCACAGTTAGAATAATAATAAAATATACTAAACTTGGGTTGGGGCCTGACAGAGAGAGATGATCTCAAAAGTCAAAACTAGAAAAAATCCAAAAAAGAAAAAAAAAAAAAAGAAAACATACCTAGATGAAGATGGAATGGAAGCTTGGATCTTGTGTTGATTCCTTGTATTTGATGTTTGTTAAGCTAAAATCTTAAAACTTTGGAGTTGGGAGGCACTTAGAAGGATTCACAGCAGTAAAAATGCAGAGAAAGGTGAAAAGAGTGTGCAAGTGGGGATTTAGGGCAGGCTGGTGGGGTTTTTAAACCCCACCGCTACGCACAGGCTGCTACAGGTGCGACACCCACTAAACACCATTTAGCGTGGCGGGTAGCGCCGCCACGACCGATATACAGAGCGGCCGATATTTTCATCCATGGCTTGACCCACTCCTTGATTTTTTTTTCTTTCAGCGTTTTGAGTTTAGAAGATAATCTGAAACCAGCCCAACCCCCCACAAGAAAGTCTGGCCACCACCTTCTGATAAGACCAGCAAAATTCTTCTCGTTGAGCCACATTAATTCGAAGCGGAAAGGTGCTGGACCCCATCTTTCGCACTTAGTGTCTGGAAGAAATTCAGTCTTTCGCACATTAAGTTGTTTTGTAATGTTTTGACTTATAATTCTGGTAGAGTGGAAGGTTGGCAATTTTCTTGCGACCCCTCTGTTCTGCCAATAGTGTTGGATTTTTGCTGGGTGGCAAGGAAGCATAAAATTCTGATCATTGACAAGTTGCAAAGGAGAAATCATTTTACTGTAAGTGGGTGCCCTATGTGTTTAAATGATGAGGAAACAGTGCATCATTTGTTAACTCACTGTCATTTTACTTATAAAGTTTGGATTGCTATGTTGGGATACTTTGATATGAGTTGGGTTATATAGGATTGTGGAAGATCTTTTTCTTCAATGGCGTTTCCGAAGTAGGTTTGTTCGTGGTAATATTTTGTGGAAGTTAGTTTATGCTACTATTTGGAAGCTTTGGTTGGAGAGGAACAATAGAGTTTGCACTGTGTCGGAATGGGTGTGTAATAGAAAGGAGTTAGTATCTCTTTGGAAGATCTTAATAGGTCTTGAGTAGCCATTTTAAAAAAGAGGTTGTCATTCTAGAATTGTGCAAAAATTAGTTTGGAACTATCCCCCTCCTGGAATTTTTAAGTTGAATTTTTATGGTAGTTTTGTCCAAAGTGTTTAGCGAGGAGGTATCGGTGGTGTTATTAGAGATTGGAATGGAAACATTGTTAGAAATTTTTCAATGCCAATGGATCCTTTAGATGCAAATGAATCGGAATTATTTGCTCTTTGAACTAGGTGTTGTGAGTTGCTTAGAATGGAAGGTTTTAATCCTATCCTCAAAAGGTGATTCTTTTTCTTCTATCCAATGGGGTTTTGGGAAGGCTATTCATCCTTGGAGGCTAGTGGATTGGGTGGAGAAGGTGCAAAAATTCTCAATTCAGTTGGGTGGTTCTTTTCAGCATATTTTAAGAGAGGCTAATACAATGGTGAATGGTCTTGTCAGGGAAGGAGTTTTTCGTACTTCTATATCTTTTGATGTATAAGTTCTTTTAGGTGTTTTTTCCTTGTTCGTTGTTGTTTTTGCTATGTCTAGTTTTTGTTGTGTTTGTTTGGTGAAATTAAATTTTATCATTTATCAATAAAAGGCATGTAGAGAGAATTTTAGAATAAAAAGAATAATAGAATAGTAGGTTTCCGGTTCCCTCAAACGATCCAATGGGAAGTTTCGGTTTGGTCGAACAATGTTCTTTGGAAGCAGATCTTTACACACACACACACACACACACACACCCTCACCAGATTCTGGATAAATGTATATTTCTGGACCCGGGCCCAACTCAGATTTTGTATACTATGAAAGTTAATGTGCTAACGTGGTGGGGAGGGAACCTGCCACCTGAAGGTTGCATTTGTAAGTCTACCATCTGTGTCAAAGAGCATCATGTGTTCAGATTTATATTAATTAATATTAATATATTTTATAAAAATATAGTATTTTAACACATCACTTGGGCATATGGACCCTACTGCGCCTAGATCTGAGCTCAATTATTGATTGGTTTTAAAAAGTGGGTTCATACTTGAATTTTTGGGCTGGAAACTTGATGTAAATACTGTAATGAAAATACTTGGAAAGCATGTTGGCTGATGTTGAGTTTTTTTGTTGATCTAAAACGTGGGAACATTTGGAGACATTTTTTATAAGCTTGTCCTTGACTTTTCAGGTAGAAGCCAAGAAGTTTGGCATTCTGGCGAACTGGCAGCGGGAATACACCATGGAAGACATACTGACACAATTGAAGAAGGAAATGGCCGCACCTCACAACCGGAAGCTGGTCCAACCGCCCGAGGGTACCTTCTTCTAGCTACAAGCAATGGTAGCTAACTTAAACATGTAGAAGTGCATACATATTGCTGTAATGGCAGCAGCTGTATTAGTCTTATTGATATAAAGGCCTAAGGACCGCCTTAATGCTTCATTACTCAAAACAATGTTGCTGATTTTCTTTCTTCGTTTCCCCGAACTGTTTATAGTCATGCTGTTTCGTGAATTGCGCTTGCTCTGTATGTCATATTTCAAAAGCACTATATGGAAAGTTAATTCCTGTACTAGCATTTTGTCATGTTTGTGAACACTTTTTTCAGAGCTTTGGTCCTGCCTTTCTGTTCTTTAATTTTAGTTTTACACCTGTTGACAGTGGTTACTCTTTCATACTTGATTTCTATTCTAATTTAAAGAAAAGAGGTGGGACTTTTTTCATTCTCCTGATTTGACACAGTAATGGCATAATGCATTTTCTGGTGGTAGTTACCATATAAATTTTGATGCTGAATCCGGTAGAATAGTATTAAGAAATGTTCCAAGTCAACTCACACCATATGTTTTCTGTTATTTTTTGATTCATCAAATCCCTAATTTAGGAGGAATTGGGGTGAAAACATAAGAGGGAGAAATTGTAGCCTTGTTTGGCATGCGGTTGCTGGGATGGCTGATTAATGGAATGTGGCACTTTGTATTCTAGTGGGTTACACTTATCCAAGAAGACCACATTCTCCGGTCAGTTTCAGAAGGAAAAAAACTTTTGGTTGCATACATAGAAAGACACAAATCGGTTCCAAAAGCAGGGAAAGACCTGATGCTCATGTGGACTCGGATCTGAGTATATAATTTGTTGCTTAAATCAATTACTGTGGAGGAAATTGAGATTGGAGTAAAATTGGCAAATCCTAATAAAGCCCCAGGACCAGATGGATTTAATCCACATTTTTTCAAAGTACACTGGCCAGTAGTGGGGAAAGATGTTTGTGAGGCAGTATTTGATTTTTTTCGATCTGGGAAGATGCTACAACAAATCAAAGCTACATTTATAGTCCTTGTTCCAAAAAGTGATAATGCCACCACACCTGATAAATTCAGACCTATTGCCCTTACTAATGAAATATTCAAAGTCATTGCCCGCATTTTGGTTTTTCGTTTGAAGCCTGTCTTTTCTAAGGTAGTGGGGCCTATGCAATCAGCATTTATCCCAGGAAGGGGGATTTTAGATAATATTCTGCTTACTCAGGATTTGTTGCACAATTTCCACCTTAAGTGGGGCAGTCCAAAGATGTGTTTGAAGCTTGATCTGCCCAAGGCTTATGATAGTGTCAGGTGGGAACTCTTAGAAACTGCTATGGGAGTGTTGGGGTTCCTGCTCTTTTTATCAGGCTGGTTATGGAATGTGTAAAATACCCGAGTTACTCCATTCTTCTTAATGGGTCAGCTGTGGGCTATTTTAAAGGGACTCGGGGCCTTCGACAGGGGTGTCCTCTATCTCCTTTTTATTCACAATAGTTATGGAGTTTTTCTCTCTCATGATGACAAGATGTGCCGCCTCGAAGCGTATATCAACCCCTTTCACTAAAAGGACAGTGGCCATTTCCCATCTTATCTTTGTAGATGACTTGATTGTTTTTTTGCAGGGGCTCTCTTTATGCAGCTTACAATTTTAAAATTCTTTTATCAGAGTTTCAAAGGTTTTCAGGGCTAGCTGTTAATTGGAGTAAAAGTGCTATATTCTTCTCCAATTGTGATGATCTTTTAAAGTTTCAGCTGCAGGAGATTCTTCAAATTAGTGAGGGGAAATTTCCTTTCTATATTTGGGGATTCAAATGAGCTCTAGAAGGTTGTCCTGTAGAGATTATGAACCTTTGCTGGAAAAGTGCCGATCTCGATTAAAAGGGTGGAGCTCCAAATTGCTATCTTATGCTGGTTGGCTTCAGTTGATTAGATCCACTCTTTCAGCTATGCTTTTGTTCTGGGCTTCTCTGTACATCCTTCCGAACTTTGTTCTTACTGTCATAGAGTGGATAATCAGGGATTTCTTTAGGAATAAATGAGGACAAGGGCAATATTTGTATCCGATAGCGTGGGATGTCGTTTGTCAACCCATTGAGATTGGAGGGTTGGGTTTGAAATAGTTGGTGCTCTTAATAAAGCTGCCATTGCTAAGCAAATTTGGAAGATTGTTTCTCAGTCTTCATCATGCTGGACCAAATGGGTGTTCACAAAATATATTAAAGACTCATCTTTTTGGGATGTTTCTATCTCTACAAGCTCATCATGGGGTTGGCATGGTATCCTATCACTTGGATCTTCCATTCTTCCATATATGTCATTTGATTCGTAATGGTGCTTCCACGGAGATTTGGATGGATCCTTGGCTTACAGGGGCAGACTTATTGATCAATATGGTGATGGAGCGGTGTATGATCTCGGCCTTGGTTCGAAGATTAAAGTCAAAGAATTTATTCTTGATGATCAATGGCATTTCCCTCCTACTACCTCTAGTGACATCATCACAATTTTGAGGAGAATTCCAACAGAAGTGTAGCCAGCTACTCTATTCCCTGATGAAGTGATCTAGAAGCTAGAGAAGAATGAGAGATTTTCAATAAAATCAACATATTCTTTGTTTAGAAATCAGGTTTCACAGGTTGTTTCATGGCCTTCTCTTATATGGTTCAAAGGGTGCATTCGTAAAAACTGTGTTCCTGGATGCTAATTAAAGGATGCTTGAAAACAAAGAAGTTCCTACATCAACGGAATATCAACTGTGGTACTTACTATGTTCTATGTGATGCAACTTGGGAATCCAGCAATCATTTGTTTCTACATTGCCTTTTTGTTATTCATATTTGGCAATCTGTGCTTTGGAAGTTATGCTTTCCATTAATTCCAGTTTCAAGTCCAATTGAGATGATTGAGTATATTATTCATCAATTGGATCAGAAAAATGATATTCAGCAGTTGGGGAAATTAATTTTTCCAGCTGTGGTTTGGAATCTGTGGCAAGAGCAAAATGGTAGAATCTTTCAACAAACAAACTTGAATGTTGCTACTGTGGAGAGGAGAATTCAACCTCAAGTTCATAATAGGATTGTGTATTTGGGAATTTAGTTACCAGATGATATTGGGTCTCATTGGGATCTCCCTCCTGATAAAGAAAACCCTGGAGTCATTTCTATACCAAACAGTTGGTGTATTACAATTGCCAAATTTTCTCCATGGATGGTGGGCATTTGTGGGACACATTTAAGCCATCCATATCAGGCAGTTTCTTTAGAGGAGAATACTGATTCTCTTGCCGTGGGAGTGATTATGGAATTGTTGCCTCCTTATGTGAAACAATTTTTTTTTTTTTTTTTTTTTTTTTTTGAGTTGGGTTCTTTCTAAATCGCTGTCCATTAGCATTCCTTCCACTTTACAGGCTTGTATTTCTTGAACTCTTTCTGCTCGTGTGTACATTTTATATTTTTCTTTCCGTTGGCTTAATACATTCTCTCTGGAACTGTGTGGGATGTTTTCATAAATACCGAGATAATCCCTGGTTTCGGTAAGAGTATCGACTAGGTATGACTTGATCTCAGCTTCATGCAGCTCGGTAACAGTACCAGCTTAACCAAGCTTGAGCTAGCTTCGGTAACTGTACCATCTAAGCTTGTCTTGGTCTCTGCCTAACGTAGCTCGGCAGATGTTCGCACCTCGGCAGCGATGCCTGGACTTGTCTACATCTGACTTCGATTAGGGTTGTCAAAATGTCACATGACCTATTAACACGACATGAACCTACACGATATTAACGGGTTTGGGTGACTCCTTAATGGGTTTGGGTCATTAATGGGTCAGACCCGTTAACCTGTTAAATTAATAGGTCGTTAACGAATAAACCTGGTAACCCATTACGACCCGATACAACCCGCCAAAAAGCCATGCTACCAAGTGTGCATCACATTACCTTGCAAAAAATCAAAGTGTGGGTAGCATAACTTTTGTTCAGTGGAAGATGCATTTAATAAGAAGAGATAACGATAGTTACTTAGAAAATGGGCCTAACCTCCAAACATAAAGTATGGCTCCATGATTTAGAAAAGAGATACTTTTTAAGTTTAATGAATATTTTTTTCAAAATTAACGGGTTAACAGGTCGTGTCGTATGACCCGTTAAATAAACGAATTGGGTTCGTATTTGGTTTTTTTACCCGTTTTCTTAATGGGTCGTGTTTGAGTTGAGGTGATTCTAACCCGAATTCGTTTGACCCGTAACCCAAATTCGTTAACACGACCCGATTGACAGCCCTAACCTCGATACCTTCTTCAGTTTGGTCCATTTAGATGAGATGAACACCGAGGGTCAGAGTCATAATTATACTCCTATGAAAGTACAACGGTGTTGTAGAACGGGCTGACAGACATAATAGGTACCAGACGTAGATAAGGGGTTGACCTTATCTGATAGCCACAACTGCAGCCATATAAAAGATTGAAGTATGGTCTGATGGGACTATACCTCCACTTACCCCCACTAAGGGTACAAGGTATGATCCTATGGGACAGTACGTCCTCCTACCTCCACTAAAGGTACGGTCTGATGGGACCTCCACTTATATATATGCATGAGGTAAACCCACCAAAGGTACGCAAAATACACGTTGATACGTACTTCCATAGCTCTCCCTTTTTCTCTACTCACTCATCCTTTGTTCAGTGACTGGACTAACTTAGACATCAAGTGCCTTGGCTGACAGCAGCTAGGGTCTCTGATCCCTCTTTCCTTCCTTCTCTTTCAGGTCTCAAGGCATTCAGTCTATTCCCAAAAGAGTTTACAGTAGCATCACGAGTTTAACACTTGCCTAATCAAGTCTGTAATATTTAGGCACTTACAATTGGTGCCGTCTGTGGGAAAGACATCAAAGTAAATCCATAGTCATCATGCCTCCAAAAACCAGAAACGGCGAAGGTTCATCAAAGGCCTTACTGCCACCACCAGTGTTGATGACACAACCACTGCCAGTGTTACCACAGTTACCCCTGGTGGTGCAAGTGCAATTACTGCCGCCCCCTCGCCAGAGAAGATTTGGAGGAAAATTTGCTGCTGCAAGTGTGTAGGGACCTGTGACTCAATCAGGTTCATCGTCGAAGGGGGTGACAGCACCTCCCTGATAAGATAACTCTCAGAAGGCACCTCCCCAGTAGAATGTTCCCCCACCAAGGGTTCCCCGGCGAAATAAATCTCCAGCGCCGGCTAGATCTTGACAGTCGCATCTCCAAATTGAAGACGCTGAACGATGATGACGACCCACTCCCGGTGGATATCAAGGCCCAAAATCTTATTATCCAAGAGCAGGAGTAGTTGATTCGTTAACTCAAATGGCAACTCCTGGAGAAGGAGAGGCCCCGCAATCAGCGCCCAGATGCAATCGGGCCCCTTCGGTCGAACGGGACTTGAGGCAAGTCCTGAACAATAAAAGGCGCAACCGAACCTACGATGAAGGCTCGAGCAGCAGTCATTTGAATGATGACTCCAAAAGTTCACGCCAAAGACCAGGAGACAACGATGATCTGAGAGAATGGCTTGACCATCAAGTCAAGTAAACCGTCAAGCGGAATATGGAGGTAGTCGGTTTCACCCGGGACCGGCTAAATGCCTATGACACCGAGGACCACGGCATGTCTCCCTTCTCTCAGGAGATAAGGGACTTCTCCCTCCCGGAAAAGTTTAGTGTCCCAAGGTTCGTCCTTTATGACGGGACTTCGGACCTTGCTGCACACCTCCGACACTTCACCTAGCGGATGTCGGTTTAGGGCGACGTTGGACACCTGAACTACAAAGTCTTCTCCTCTAGTCTAGGAGACCTCCCCCTCAGATGGTTTTGCGCACTCCTAGAGGGGTCAGTTTCAAGCTGGCGACAGCTCAGAAACTCCTTTGTGGAGAAGTTCCAGGCGCATAGGGTCATCCAGAAGACAGACGATGATTTGATGACGATCAAAATGAGGTGGACTGAAAACATTACTCAGTTTGCCGTCTACAGCCAAATCAAAGACGCCACTGATGGAGTGGCCATTAAGTGCTTCAGGTAGGCTCTGCTGCCGGGCAATGGGCTTTGGAAGGACCTTGTCCGATTCCCCGTGGTCACAATAAAAGCACTGATGGCCCGGGTGAACCAGTTTATCGAGCAAGAAGAAGACGAGGTCTGAGCTCGGGAAAGCTTTGGCCTCTGGCACGAAGACAGACCCTCCAAGAAGGACAAGAAGGCATCTTGGAGGGAGGAGCCGAACCGGAACAAGACTTCGACGAAATCAGCATCGATCTCGACTTCCACCTCTAGGGGCAACAAGAAGCTTAAGCCAGCCATCGCCTCCTACAAAGCTGTGAATACGATCTTCAAGGAGCCGATTTACAAGCTCCTCAGCAGGATCAAATCACAGCCCTACTTTAAATGGCCGCAGCCGATGAAGGGTGATTCCTCCGCCCGCGACCAGAGGAAGTTCTGTGCCTATCACAAACAAAATGGGCACAGAACCAAGGACTGCATGGCCCTTAAGTCCCACCTCGAAAAGCTCGTCAAGGATGGGCGCTTGAAAATTTTCATCAAGGAGGAGGGTAGGGTCAACCGAGCTTACCAACGCCGACCTGATGATGATCAAAACAGCGACGAGCCGGAAGGCATCATCAACATCATCCAACTGCCTCCTGCGCTAAAGGGGAGTAACCAGGCTCGTGCCGAGGCCAAGAGGGCTTCACACAGCAGGCAGGTGATGACTACGGAGTTGGGACCTGCGTCCAAGAAAGCTCGGAAGGAGAAACATAAAATCTAGTTCTCAGATGAGGACCTAGATGGGATCCAGCTCCCCCACAACGACCCACTAATCCTAACCCTGAGGTTAAAGAACTTCAAGGTAAAACGAATTCTTGTGGATCCAAGGAGCTCATAAAAAATCCTCTTCTTCGACTGCTCCAAGAAGTTGGGTTTGAAAGAAGAGGACTTGCAAGAAGCCCGCACCCTCCTGGTGGGCTTCAACTCAATACCAATATACCCCAAGGGGAAAGTCTCCCTAGAAGTCCAAGTCGAAGGCGCCTCCATGACAGCCGACTCCCTTGTGGTGGATGCACCATCCCCATACAACGTGATTATGGGGAGGACTTGGCTGCACAATATGGAAGCGGTGCCCTCCACCCATCACCAGAAACTTAAATTCTCGTTAGAGAACATGGACGACCGAGTTGAGGTGGTCACGGTTAGGGGTGACCAGCAGATGGCCAAGTAGTGCCTGATGGCTGTGGTGCCTAGTGAAACAGAACTGCAGCAAGTGCACATGGCCGAACTAGAAGCCGAGCTCGAGAACGTTGGCTGATCCCCAGAGTAAAAAAGCATTGAAGATCTGACCGAGGTCAAAATCGATCCAGATGATCCCAAGAGATATTTCCTACTAGGGAGCCAACTCCCCGAAGTTGAGAAGTCTGAGCTGTTGAACTTCTTGTTGCAGAACAAGGAAGTCTTCTCTTGGACACCTTACGAGATGCCCGGCATCGATCCCGAGATCATGTGCCACAAGCTGAACGTGGACCCCAAGCACAAACCTGTAGTACAAAAAGCTGGCAAAACGTGGATTCCACAGACAGAAGCTATGATCGAGTAGGTTGAGAAACTGCTGGAAGCCAAGGCTATCAGAGAAGTCCACTACCCGGAGTGGCTGGCCAACACAATCGTAGTTAAAAAGAAAAATGGGAAGTGGAGGGTCTGCGTGGACTTCATCGACCTCAACAAAGCCTGTCCCAATGACAGCTTTCTGCTCTCAAAGATTGACTAGATAATTGACGCCACTGCCGGACATGACATGATGAGTTTCCTCGACGCTTACCGGGGGTTACCATTAGATTCTGATGCATAGGCCTGACGAAGATAAGACCGCTTTCATAGCACCTAGAGGCAACAACTGCTACAAAGTGATGCCCTTTGGGTTAAAAAATGCGAGGGCGACTTACTAGAAGCTGGTAACGAGGATGTTCCAGGCCCAACTCGGTAAAACTATGGAGGTCTACATCGACGACATGGTTGTCAAGTCTAAAAGGTCACATGACCACTTGGCCGACCTGAGTCAAACGTTTGACATCCTCAAGAGGTTCCAGCTTAAACTGAATGCATCCAAGTGTGCGTTTGGTGTCGGCTCCGGCAAATTCCTAGGAAGCTCGGTCATCAAAAGAGGAATCGAAGCCAATCCAGAATAGATCTCTGCAATCCAGGCGATTTAGAGTCCAACCATGGCAAAACAAGTCCAGAGGCTCACAGGGATGACTGCCGTGCTAAACCATTTCATCAACCGAGCTTTCGACAAGTGACGACCCTTGTTTCAGCTTTTGAAGAAAAGTTTGAAATTCCAGTGTACTCCGAAGTGCGATCGAGCCCTTCAGGAACACAAAAACTATGTCTTCACCACCCCTGTTGTCTACACCAAAACAGGGTGAAGTGCGTTATCTGTACCTAGTCGTCTCGGATCATGCAGTGAGCTCGGTACTCGTCAGAGAAGAAGACAAGCAACATAAGCCTATACTACATGATCAAGATTCTGCTTGACGCCGAGACCAGGTTTCCATCGCTGGAGAAACTTACATTAGCACTCGTCAGTGCTTTTTGTAAACTCTCCCACTACTTCTAGATGTACACCATAATGGTTGGTACAGAACATCCACTTAAGTCCCTTTTTAGAAAGGCTAACTTCTCTGGAAGGATCTCAAGATAGGTCGTCAAGCTGGGCCAATTTGATATCCAGTATCAACCCAGAACGATGATCAAGGCCCAGGTTTTGGCGGACTTTATTATAGAGTTCATTTCTCCTAGTTCGGCACTGAGACAGCTCGATATAGAACTAGGGGGCAGTGAAGAAGAGATCACCGAGACAGAGCAAGAATGATCATGGAAGCAATTCCTCGATTCAGCATGGAAAGTCTTCGTCGACGGATCCTCAACTTCCAAGAGGGCTGGCGCTGGCATAGTCCTCCAATCTCTAGAGGGCCTTGTCATCGAACAAGCCTTAACACTTGACTTCAAGGCGTTAAATAACGAAGCTGAGTATGAAGCATTGATCACGGGGCTCGGGCGCTAAAATCTTGGGGGCACGACAATGGTGGTATTCAGCGACTCCCAGCTGGTGACGAGCCGGCTGAGCGGGGACTACTAGGCCCACGACGAAAAGATGGCAGCCTACTTAGCTCGAGCAAAACAGCTCCTTTCTCAGTTCGAGAGAGCCGAAGTCAAACAGATCGGCAGAGATTCCAACTCCTATGTCGATGCTCTCGCCAACCTGGCTTTTGCTGTCGAGGTTGGGAAGAAAAGAACTCTTGAGGTGGAAACGTTGGAAAAACCAAGTATAGAGCTCCAGCCGCCTCGGCAAGTTTTATGTGCTGATCTCAGTCCAAGCTGGATGGACCCAATCATCGCCTACCTGAGGGATGACCAACTTCCCGAAGATAAGAATGAAGCTCACAAAATCAGGCTGAAAGCAGCTCAGTTTTGCTTGTCTCCAGATGGCAAGCTCTATAGAAAGTCCTTCATCGGCCCTTACCTCCAGTGCGTTCACCCGAGCAAAGTCGAAAATTTTCTTAATGAAATCCACAAGGGGATCTGCGGGAGCCACATCGGAGGTCGGTCGCTGGCTTACCGAGCTATAAGCCAAGGCTACGGGTGGCCCTATATGCAGAAGGACACTCATATCTATGCCAGAAAGTGCGAAAAGTGTCAGAAGTTCTCACACTTTCTTGATCAACCATCATAGGACCTGAGCATGCTCATTAGCCCATGGCCCTTCGCTCAGTGGGGCTTGGACATCATGGGCCCACTTCACCGAGCTGCATGGAATAAGAGGTGGCTAATAGTAGCCACCGATTACTTCACCAAGTGGATAGAAGCCAAGGCATTATCCTCCATCACCGAACAAGATACGAAGAACTTTGTGTGGAAAAATATCATCACAAGATTTGGAGTACCACGAGCTTTGATCTCAGACAACGGGACCCAGTTTGACTCCAATTTCTTCAAAAACTTCTGCCACGAGCTTGACATCAGGAATTGCTACTCGACTCCGGCGTATCCACAGGAACAACGGTCAGGTAGAAATCTCGAACAAAGTGGTGCTCGATGGGCTTAAGAAAAGACTCGACCGAGCCAAGGGAAGGTGGGTGGAGGAACTTCCGAGTGTCCTCTGGGCATACAAAACTACACCAAGGCGCTCCACCTCGCCTTCTTGGTGGTTGCCTCAGAAGATTTAGTTCGGTTACAGAACCAACTATAAAAGTCTTCTATCATAGAGGTAAAACTTGAAATACCTTGTAAAGAACTTAGTCCGGTTTGCCTCTGTTGTGTTCAGTGATAAGTCCACAAAACTAGGTTATTAGGTCATCATTTCATGAGCATTTGAGAATTCTGTGGGTACATTCACTGCAAACCCTCACTAGGCACAACTCGTCCACCAGGGGGAACCTAGGGGTTTAAGGGCTTACTGTATACGCTAAATGCAGTCGAGAGTACCAGCGAAAGTGATTTTTTTTTAAAAATCTATTTTCTGCATTAGTTTATTTTCGTTGGGATTAGTTTATGTGTTTTATTCCTTATCGCTTATTTTGCTAAGGGATTAGCAAAAAGCTAGTTGGGGGTGTGATAAGTCTACAAAACTAGGTTATTAGGTCATCATTTCATGAGCATTTGTGGACTTAATTAGGTTTAATTGCACTCAATTTCATGATTGCATGCATTTAGGGTTATTTTTTGAAAAAATGGTCAAAATGGTCAATATTCTTTAAATTACATGACTTTTGTGAAATTAAGTTTTTCTCATCACATTTATCAACCCAAAATTAGGCTTTTGGTTTCATCAATGCATATCTTGCAAATTTTTAACATCATGTGCTATTTTTGGAAAGTTTGTCATTTAGGTACATCACTAGGCATGTAGGGTCCCATATATGGTTCGTAATTATTTTCTTACATATAATTAATGTTAAAATTGCCTCTTTTTATTTGTAGGAGAAAACAAGAAATGGGACCCGCATTGAAAAACAATTGAGTACGGACCGCACTACATGCCCAAGGAGGAGCCCCACTTTGTTAGTATGAGAATTCATATTTTATGGGCCCACATGATGAAGAAAGAGATTTGTTCAAGAATGGAAAGAAGATCTAAAGAAGCTTAGAAGAGTCAAACTTGCAAAAGAAGAAATCTAGTCCAAGAAGGAATCCTTCTCATGTGCAATCTTAAAGACCTTTTGAGGAGTCCAAAGATGGAAAGAATGGGACCACAAAACTTTATCATTAACAAAGAAAAGTTGCCAAAATAGGAGGATTTCTTGGAGTTCAAGCCAAGATGGAAGAGGAGTCTTACCAAAGAAGGAATATGAAAAATTATAAAAAGAGAGCCAACAAGAGGGTTGGACGTCCGTAACTCTTGTGTAGAATCTTGGAGATTTTCTCTCTCTCCATTCCATTCCACTCCCATCCACCCTCTCTCTCTAAGTCCCTTTCTTCTTCTTCTCCATTCTAATTCTTTAGACATAGGTTGAGAGATCATGTTGAGAGAATGATGAAGAGAGAAGAATTTTAATTTTTTTGTACTTCAAGATCAAGGAATAAAGACATTACTTGCATTGATTCTGCGTATTCTTTATGTAAGTGATTTAATTTTATTTCTTCTAGTTCTTTTATGTGTTTTAATTGGGGATAATATTTCACATGATTAGATCTAGGGATTTGAAAATAAAATAAATAGCTTAAAAGTAGAGAGACATCAATTAATCACTTGCATAAATTTTCCTACTCTAAGAAGAGAGGATTGCATAATCATCGCATTGTCAATACTTGCAGGATTGTCTAGTTTCTAGATCTTTGGTACTACTTTTCCGCTTTCTATTTTTCCACCTGTTTTGTTTTTATTTTTTATTTAGTTACTATTCTGATTATTTTTTATTTGCAAATTCTAGATTTAAAAACCCCAATTTGCATCTTTCTATATTTAATAGAAACTTTCGATTTTTATTAATTGCATAATATATGGTTGGAAAGTGATTTTGTGCATACTTCATATTTAGAAATTGCATTAGAATAAGGTTTTGTTACTGAAATCACAAGATTATCAACTGATTAGAAAGACTAAATTCGGACCTGGTATGTGAATAGTGAAAAATTCTGCACAGTTTCAGCAGAATTGAACTAACTGGGTTACAAAAGTACATGATTTAAAAACCAGGTAAACGTGAATATTTTGGTCCAAAAAATTGTAGATTTAAAGTATGATAATTGGACTTTGAAACGCCAGAATTTCAGTCAAAAATAACCTCGAAAAACGTGTCAACCAGAGGCCCAAACAGAGGTAGTTGGACAGCCTGCATTCAGATTTCAATAGCAAAACAGTTCAAGTAGGCATCTTTAGGAGATCATATCTTTTTCGTTTTAAGTCCTTTTTCCATTCTTTTTTTTTTTTTTTTTTTTTTTTGTTCATGAATCATCAGAGTATTGATTCCAGCCATTAAATTTAGGTTCATATCATCTTAGACTAGTCGTACAGTTCAACAAAATTGGGCCTATGCAAGAGTTTCCATACTTAGAATTTTTGCAGCATGCATCAGATTTTTAGAAACTTGCATAAAATTGCATTAGGGCATTATAGATCATTCATATTTTCATAAAAAGTGATTTTGGTAATTAGTATTTAATTTAGGAAATTTTGTTTTGATTTATGTTATATTAAATTGGTTGTTTGATTTGTGTATTCTTTTGCAAGTTTTAATTTAATTAGTATTATCTAGATTAGGTTTTTTATTTAGATTAGTGTTTTTATTTTTGGAAAGTTGATGTAATTTAATTTGTTTCCATTTAGGCCAGATTTAATATTTATTTAGGATAGGTCAAAGTTAGAAAGATTTTCAAAAGCCATTGCTCCCTGTGGATCGACCTGGACTCACCAGATTATTACTACAATTGTACCCTATACTTGGGGTCCGATCATTCAGTTAGTGAACTAAGCTTGACAATGCAAATTTGGTACAAGTCTAATTTCTTGAGTTTGTAGAACCCAGGTCTAACACATGTAAGTTTCAAAAAACATGTTTGATTGCAAGCATGAGAGAAGAAAGAAGAGTTTGTATTCATTGAATAAAAGAAAGTTCAAAGCTCAGCATTACATTATAAAAAAGAGAAAAGAGAAACATAAAAAACAGCTTTAAGAAGCAGACTGAGGAGGAGCTTCAGGAGGAGGAGGAGGAGGAACAGTATCAAGGGGAGCCTCGGAGGAAGAAGGGGCAGAACTCGGCTCAAGCACCGAACTCGAGAACTTGGGTGGATTCTGATATACGGGGTGGTCTTTAAAGATCCCTGCTTCTTTCAGAGCAGCCTAGCACCCAAGCTCGAACAAATATGAGCTTATCTTTTTGACTAGAGCATCATAGTCCTTCGTCGCCGCGTCCACCCCGTCTTGGAAAACGGCTTCGGTCTTGGCATGGACTGAGGCTTCAAGATCGATCTTTTGCTTCAGCGCGGCCTCGAGTTCGGTCTTCTGCTTTGCCAGCTCGGCTTCGAGCTCGGCTGCTCTCCTCCCCTTAACCTCGGCCGCTGCCCTCAATTTGTGGGTCTCGGCCTTCAGCTCACCAGATTATTATTATAATTGCACCCTCTACTTGAGGTCCGATCAAGTTTTTGGTGCCGTTGCCGGGGAGCGCCAGTAAAGGTAACTTTCTGACTTTCTATTTAGATCATGCATTACTTTTGGCATCTTGCTAGAAATAGGGGGTGCATGCATGGAATGTTGAAACTGCCTTAATTTGGATTAGGAAAGTGCATGGAATGTTAGCAACTCACATCATTGATTTTTAGAAAATTCCAATAAGTTACCAAAATTTCCAATTTTTTATGATTTATTTTTGTAGTTAGCTCCTTAAGGAAGGAAAGTGGAACTAAGGCCTGAAGTTGCGTTTTTTGGTTAAGCTCGATACCTAAGAAAAGCCTTGTCCCAAAAACGGAGATAGTCAAGCTATTCGAGGCAAGTGGTTTTTAAGCAGGACCGTTGTGACCTCACCACTTACCTGGGGGCTAACCTGGTCGAGTTGACTTCATAAGTTCGAGTTAAGGGCTAAGGTGAACCTTTTAACCTTTAGTGAGTTTAGTTGTTGTTCTAGGTTAATTTCTTTATTTCCACCAAATTTAAAAAAAAATTAAAAAAAATCAAGATTCCCAAAAAGAAGGATAGGCCTCCACCAATTTGGCAAAGAGATTCAGGGCTTAGATTAAGAAGGAAGGAATCTCCGATTAATAACAATATTGAAAACTTTGAATCTCCTTTGAGACCATCACCAATGGCAAGTGGGTCCGGTATTGGCAACAACAATAATGACCGGAATGGCCGGAATGACAATGATAATAATGGGGAGGTAAACCAAAGGGCTAGGAGTTTACGAGACTACCTCCAACCCACACGAACAACCACACCTTCTTGCACGGTCGTCCCACCCAATGTGGGAAATTTTGAAATAAAACCGGGCGTGATACAATTACTCCCTAAGTTCCATGGCCTCGATTCAGAAAGTGCATACTCGCACTTACGAGAATTTGAAGAAGTATGTGCCACTTTACACTTCAATAATATTGGGTAGGACATAGTCAAATTCAGATTATTCCCTTTTTCACTGAAGGAGAAGGCAAAAATATGGCTGCATTCCCTTAGGCCCAATTCGGTTACCACTTGGAATGTTATGGTGAGGGAATTCTTGAAAAAGTTTTTCCCGCTTCACAAAACCAACACTTTGAGGAGACACATGATGAATTTCAAACAAAAAGACAAAGAGTCTTTCTTTAAGTGTTGGGAACGCTACGAAGAGCTCTTACAAGCCTGCCCACATCATGGATTCGAATCATGGCGCGTAATTGGTATGTTTTATGATGGGTTAACTTCTGAAATGTGCCAATTCGTTGAAACGATGTGTAATGGTGAGTTTTTGAGCAAAAACTCAGATGAAGCATGGGATTACTTGGATTCTTCGGCAGAAAGTGCCCAAAATCGGGACACTTCGGATGGAGTTGATAATCTAAAGCAATCGAATAATCCTAAGGGAGGGGGAATATATCGACTTCAGGAAGATGAAATGGAACTCAATGCAAAAGTAGCCTCCGTAACCAGAAAAATTGAAGCCATGGAAATGGGGAGGAGTAAACAGCTAGTCACCGTTTGTGGTATTTGTGACTGTGACACCCACTATTCGGAGGATTGCCCAACAATCCCAGCTTTCAAAGAGGTGTTACAGGAACAGGCCAATGCTACTAATGCATATCAGAGGCCATTCAACAATCAACTTGGTAACTCGTATAACCCCACCTGGAGGAACCATCCGAATTTCAGTTGGAGGAATGGGCCTACTGCTAATCAGGATTCGGTCCCTCAAAGACCTACACATCAAGGTGGTGACTTTAGGCCCTCAACACAAGGAGCTCAATACACACCACCCCCTCCACAGTCTCAAAATAGGTCTCTAGAGGATCTGCTGACAAATTTAATTCAAACTCAGAATTCCATCATTCAAAACAATCAACAATCTTTTCTAGACTTTCAAAAAGAGGTGAGAACCTCAATTGGCCAACTCAGCAATGCCCTTCAAAATAGGGAGAAGGGGGCTTTCCCAGCCCAACCACACCCGAACCCTAAGGGACAATATGAAGTGGCCAATGCAGGTCCTTCTACCTCAAAGGAGCAGGTGCAAGCTGTGACCACTTTGCGGAGTGGTAAAGAAATTTCAAAAGATGATCCGAAAAAAGGAAAATCACCTGCATCCACGGATCAAAAAGTTTCCTTAAATAAAACTGAATCTGAAGAGGTCTTAGAAAAGGTTGCTGATGACAAAGAGAAGGAACCTGAAATTTCTGAGTACAAGCCTGTGGCCCCATTTCCCCAACGACTAAGATCGCCAAAGCAAATGGTCCCAAATGAGGAGATTCTAGATATCTTCAGAGAAGTCAAGATTAATATCCCGCTTTTGGATGCCATCAAATAGATTCCATCTTACACTAAGTTCCTCAAAGATTTATGCTCAATCAAGCGCAAAATGCATGTTTCTAAGAAAGCTTTCTTAGCCCAGCAAGCAAGCTCGATTCTAAGACAAGATGCTCCCCCCAAATATAAAGATCCGGGATGCCCCACAGTATCGTGCATCATTGGAAATTTCCAGATCGAACGAGCGTTACTCGATTTGGGGGCTAGTGTCAATCTACTTCCTTACTCAGTTTATCAACAATTGGGGCTAGGCGAGTTAAAACCCACCCAGGTCACTCTTCAGCTTGCTGACAGATCGATAAAGAAACCGAGGGGGATGGTGGAAGATGTCTTAGTACAAATAGAGAAGTTCTACTTCCCAGTGGACTTCATAGTTTTGGATACCCAACCTGTGGCAAACCCTAAGACTCAAATTCTGGTAATATTGGGTAGACCCTTCTTAGCCACTTCAAATGCACTTATCAATTGCCGGAACGGGGTAATGAAGCTTTCTTTCGGAAACATGACCATTGAGCTCAATGTTTTCAATGCGTGCAAACAAATGTGGGATGATGGTCCTGATTTTGAAGAGATTGATATGATTGAGACAATTGTTCAAGAATCTCTTGCGGAGTTCGCTGACCCCAATTCCTTGAACCCTTTTGAATTTGATTTGCCAAATTCTCTTGACATTGAAAATGATCCTGTTTGGATGGCCAGTAATGTGTGGAACCTGAAAAATGAGAAGTTAGTGCCATCTGGGTCTAAGTCTCTTCCCTAAAGGGCATGCTGACTTCCGCTCCGATTATGCAACCACCAGACTGGAGCCTGCCCTTTGAACTCATGTGTGATGCAAGTGATTATGTGGTTGGGGCTGTGTTGGGGCAACGTAAGGAAAAGAAACCTTACGTAATTTATTATGCAAGCCGAACTTTGAATAGCACAGATCAATTATTCCACCACAAAGAGAATTATTGGCTATGGTCTTTGCGCTTGACAAATTCCGCTCATACTTGCTAGGATCCAAGATCACCGTGTTCACCGATCATTCGGTGCTGAAATATCTTCTTTCTAAAAAGGATGCAAAACCGCGCCTCATTCGTTGGATCCTTCTACTCCAGGAATTTGATATAGAAATCCGTGATAAGAAGGGAGTAGAAAATGCAGTTGCAGATCACCTATCACGATTGGTCATTTTTGAATCTTTGGAATCCACACCCATCCAGGACACCTTCCCTGACGAACAATTGTTCGTAGTATCCCAATTACCTTGGTATGCAGACATTGCCAACTATATTGCAACAGGAACAGTCCCAGAACATTGGAATAAGCAAGATAGGGATAAATTCTTTTTTGAGGTCCGGAATTTTTTCTGGGATGACCCGTATTTGTTTAAGTATTGCCCAGACCAAATCATTAGGAGATGTGTGCCAGATGATGAGCAAAACAGTGTCATCTCCTTTTGTCATTCACAGGCATGTGGGGGCCATTTCTCTTCTAAAAAGACCGCCTTTAAGATTCTGTAATGTGGTTTTTACTGGCCCACCCTTTTTAGAGATGCCCATAAATATTGCAAGTCTTGTGAAAACTGTCAAAAATTGGGTTCCATCTCAAAAAGGAACATGATGCCCCTAAACCCAATTCTGATCATTGAGTTGTTTGATGTATGGGGTATAGATTTCATGGGACCGTTTCCCCAAAGTTTTAGCTATCTCTACATTTTAGTAGCTGTTGATTATGTGTCCAAGTGGATTGAAGCTATCCCATGTCGGAAAAATGATGTTAATGTTGTCAAGAAATTTCTAAAGGAGCACATATTTTCTCGATTCGGGACCCCACGAGCCATCATTAGTGATGGTGGCACCCACTTTTGTAATCATGTAATCGAAGCATTATTGAAAAAATACGGAATTACACACAAAGTGGCTACCCCTTATCACCCCCAAACTAGTGGGCAAGTTGAGGTCTCAAATTGGGAAATCAAACGTATATTGGAGACCACAGTAAACCCTACTCGAAAGGATTGGTCACTCCGACTGTCCGACGCGTTATGGGCTTACTGCACTGCATTCAAAACTCCAATAGGAATGTCTCCATACCGATTGATTTATGGGAAAGCTTGCCACCTTCCGGTGGAATTGGAACATAAAGCATGTTGGGCACTAAAAAGCTAAACTTTGATATGGAGAAAGTTGGCATTAAGAGAAAATTTCAGATGAATGAATTGGAAGAGATTCGCAACGAGGCTTATCAAAGTTCTCGTATTTACAAAGACAGGACAAAGATTTTCCATGATAAAAATATTTTTAGAAAAGCTTTTCACCCTTCACAAAAAGTCCTTCTTTACAATTCTCGTTTGCATCTCTTTCCTATAAAGTTGAGATCTCGATGGAGTGGCCCCTTTATTGTTAAGCATGTTTTTCCGCACGAGGCAGTTGAGTTAGAGAATCCCAAGGATGGTTCAGTTTTCAAAGTCAATGGGCAATGTCTAAAACCATTCTTAGAACCATTTGATTCAGAGGACACTATTTTACCTCTGACTAATCCTGACTATCAGGACTGACGAGCGTTGGATCTGACTGCGTTCAACTCTGTGTACATATATAAATATATCTTGCTGCTTTGTTTTTGTGTCTTTTGCCTCATTTTGGATAGATTCACGGGAGAGCTACAGTATCCCAGGTGCTTTCTACACTTTACCCTCTGTTACTTTTATATTCCTCATGTTTCGTATTTTCAATGATTCATTTACACATCGAGGACGATGTTCATGCTAGGTTGGGGGGTAAGGACAAGCACACCTGTCCATCTTTAGACAAAAGTTTTACACTTTTTATTTAAAAAAAAAGTTCTTTTTTTTACGGTTTTGAAAAAAAAAATTTAAAAATTTAAAAAAAGAGAGGAAAATTTCAGAAGGATTTTTACAAAACGAAGATACCTTGAATTTCGGAATTTTCGATGCTTTGGGCAAAAAAAAAAAAAAAAAGATGGTTCACTATTTTGTTTAAGGAAAGAGCTTTTGGAAAAGTGTTGAAATTTGATCCCTCACCTTTACATAGTCTGTATACGTTTTCAAGGTTTTGAATGTGAAGCTATGATTTCCGTTTTTTTTTACGATTGGATTGAAAATATGACGGAAAACCGACCCTTAGTTTCACAGTCTCCTGGTTCATATGGGTGGTCTGATCAACCACAAATCATTGAATTAATTCGGGCACATAGAAAGGGCTGCCTATTGTTGGGGACCGTAAAAATAAAAAAAAAAAAAAAAAATAAAAAAAGAAAAAAAAGTGTTTAGAATAAAAAGTTATATGACTAGTTTGGGTTCGTAGCCTTTTTAACTCGAGCCAGTAAGCCCGTAGGGGTATTTACATACCTAGTGCCCTAAAGACATCTGTTTTGGGAGTCATTGGTTGAATGCTCGTTACATGGGTTAATTAGAAAGTTTAAGGGACCTGGGCAATGCAGAGTCACATGTGTGCGTAAGAAAAAAAGAAAAAAAAATATATATAAAAAGTGCAGCCTTTGAAAAAACAGTAGTGCGAAAGCCATCATGGTCGCCTTGAGAGGAGAACTGTTTTCCTTTGCTAAGGTTAGGTGGCCTAGAATTTTGGATAAAAAATCATTTTCACTGAAATGTTAGGTGGATCATTTGATGTCTATGTTTTTTTGTATACGTAATTATCACCGTGCACTATCAATTCAGCATGATTTCAAGAATTTCTGACCAAAAGATGAGATTTGTGAACCTAATTTAAGATTTGCCTTTGAAAAATTCCAAGAATCGAGAATATCCAGTGTTTGTAAATTTTCTTTTGGAAAAGTTCCCATGGTTTAGTTAGGTTTCTACTTTGAATTGAAAAAAAAAAAAGAAAGAATTTTGTGGGTACATTCATTGCAAACCCTCACGAGGCACAACTCGCCCACTAGGGGGAACCTAGGGGTTTAAGGGCTTACTGTATATGCTAAATGCAGTCGAGAGTACCAGCGAAAGTGGTTTTTTTTTTTTAAATCTATTTTCCGCATTAGTTTATTTTTGTTAGGATTAGTTTATGTGTTTTATTTCTTATTGCTTATTTTGCTAAGGGATTAGCAAAAAGCTGGTTGGGGGGTGTGATAAGTCCACAAAACTAGGTTATTAGGTCATCATTTCATGAGCATTTGTGGACTTAATTAGGTTTAATTGCACTCAATTTCATGATTTCATGCATTTAGGGTTATTTTTTGAAAAAATGGTCAAAATGGTCAATATTTTTTAAATTACATGACTTTTGTGAAAATAAGTATTTCTCATCACATTTATCAACCCAAAATTAGGCTTTTGGTTTCATCAATGCATATCTTGCAAATTTTTAACATCATGTGCTATTTTTGGAAAGTTTGTCATTTAGGTGCATCACTAGGCATGAAGGGTCCCATACATGGTTCGTAATTATTTTCTTACATATAATTAATGTTAAAATTGCCTCTTTCTATTTGTAGGAGAAAACAAGAAATGGGACCCGCATTGAAAAACAATTGAGTAGGGACCGCACTACATGCCCAAGGAGGAGCCCCACTTTGTTAACATGAGAATTCATATTTTATGGGCCCACATGATGAAGAAAGAGATTTGTTCAAGAATGGAAAGAAGAGAAGCTTAGAAGAGTCAAACTTGCAAAAGAAGAAATCTAGTCCAAGAAGGAATCCTTCTCATGTGCAATCTTAAAGACCTTTTGGGGGGTTCAAAGATGGAAAGAATGGGACCACAAAACTTTATCATTAACAAGAAAAGTTGCCAAAATAGGAGGATTTCTTGGAGTTCAAGCCAAGATGGAAGAGGAGGCTTACCAAACAAGGAATATGAAAAATTATAAAAAGAGAGCCAACAAGAGGGTTGGACGTTCATAACTCTTGTGCAGAATCTTGGAGATTTTCTCTCTCTCCATACCATTCTACTCCCATCCACCCTCTCTCTCTAAGTCCCTTTCTTCTTCTTCTCCATTCTAATTCTTTAGACATAGGTTGAGAGATCATGTTGAGAGAATGATGAATAGAGAAGAATTTTAATTTTTTTGTACTTCAAGATCAAGGAATAAAGACATTACTTGCATTGATTCTGCGTATTCTATATGTAAGTGATTTAATTTTATTTCTTCTAGTTCTTTTATGTGTTTTAATTGGGGACAATATTTCACATGATTAGATCTAGGGATTTGAAAATAAAATAAATAGCTTAAAAGTCGAGAGACATCAATTAATCACTTGCATAAATTTTCCTACTCTGAGAAGAGAGAATTGCATAATCATCGCATTATCAATACTTGCAGGATTGTCTAGTTTCTAGATCTTTGGTACTACTTTTCCGCTTTTTATTTTTCCACCCCTTTTGTTTTTATTTTTTTTTAGTTACTATTCTGATTATTTTTTATTTGCAAATTCTAGATTTAAAAACCTTAATTTGCATTTTTCTATATTTAATAGAAACTTTCGATTTTTATTAATTGCATAATATATGGTTGGAAAGTGATTTTGTGCATACTTCATATTTAGAAATTGCATTAGAATAAGGTTTTGTTGCTGAAATCACAAGATTATCAACTGATTAGAAAGACTAAATTCGGACCTGGTATGTGAATAGTGAAAAATTCTGCACAGTTTCAGCAGAATTGAACTAACTGGGTTACAAAAGTACATGATTTAAAAACCAGGTAAACGTGAATATTTTGGTCCAAAAAATAGCATATTTAAAGTATGATAATTGGACTTTGAAACCCCAGAATTTCAGTCAAAAATAACCTCGGAAAATCGTGTCAACCAGAGGCCCAAACAGAGGTAGTTGGACAGCCTGCGTTCAGATTTCAGCAGCAAAACAGTTCAAGTAGGCATCTTTAGGAGATCATATCTTTTTCGTTTTAAGTCCTTTTTCCATTCTTTTTTGTTTTTTTTTTTTGTGTTCATGAATCATCAGAGTATTGATTCCAGCCATTAGATTTAGGTTCATATCATCTTAGACTGGTCGTACAGTCCAACAAAATTGACCCTATGCAAGAGTTTCCATACTTAAATTTTTTACAGCATGCATCAGATTTTTAGTTGCATTAGGGCATTATAGATCATTCATATTTTCATAAAAAGTGATTTTGGTAATTAGTATTTAATTTAGGAAATTTTGTTTTGATTTATGTTATACGAAATGGTTGTTTGATTTGTGTATTCTTTTGCAGGTTTTAATTTAATTAGTATTATCTAGATTAGGTTTCTTTATTTAGATTAGTGTTTTTATTTTTGGAAAGTTGATGTAATTTAATTAGTTTCCATTTAGGCCGGATTTAATATTTATTTAGGATAGGTCAAAGTTAGAAAGATTTTCAAAAGGCATTGCTCCCTGTGGATCGACCTGGACTCACCAGATTATTACTACAATTGCACCCTATACTTGGGGTCCGATCACACTTGTAAGTTTCAAAAAACATGCTTGACTGCAAGCATGAGAGAAGAAAGAAGAGTTTGTATTCATTGAATAAAAGAAACTACAGAGCTCAGCATTACATTATAAAAAAGAGAAAAGAGAAACATAAAAAACAACTTTAAGAAGCAGACTCAGGAGGAGCTTCAGGAGGAGGGGGAGGAACAGTATCAAGGGGAGCCTCGGAGGAAGAAGGGGCAGAACTCGGCTCAAGCGCCGAACTCGAGAACTTGGGTGGATTCTGATATACGGGATGGTCTTCAAAGATCCCTGCTTCTTTCAGAGCAGCCCAGCACCCAAGCTCGAACAAATATGAGCTTATCTTTTCGACTAGAGCATCATAGTCCTTCGTCGCCGCGTCCACCCCGTCTTGGAAAACGGCTTCGGTCTTGGCATGGACTGAGGCTTCAAGATCGATCTTTTGCTTCAGCGCGGCCTAGAGTTTGGTCTTCTGCTTTGCCAACTCGGCTTCGAGTTCGGCTGCTCTCCTCCCCTTAACCTTGGCCGCCGCCCTCAATTCGTGGGTCTCAGCCTTTAGCTTACAAATTTTGGCCATCACCATGTCCATCTCAGCAACAAGGCCAGTGTTCCTCTCGGCTTCCTCCTTCAGCCTCTGATTGCTCGCCTCTAAAGCTGCGGCGAGCTCCTTCTTCTCCGCCTCCAGCTGCGAAACCATAGAGGCATTCTGGTGAGATCTATCCAAAACGACTTGGATCCTCTGTACATTCTGCAAAATGAAACAAGCGTCAGAGTAACGGCCGAAATCAAACAATTAGCAAAAATTATGGAGAGAGAACTCACGGAGATAGTCGACTGAAGTGACAACACCAGCAACCCCATGTCATCAACCTTCCTATGCTTCTCCATGTTGCAAGGAAGGGCACAAGCTTTGGAAAGTGCCGTATTGACTAAGGGGTTGCCAGCAACCCGGTCCTCCACGTTCAGAGGCCTCTCGGGCTCAATCTGAAGGCTCGGCCTCCTCGGGGCCGGACCGGTAGGCTAAGAAATAGAGACTAGCCCGGAACCTTGCCCCGCTGAGCCCTCAGCCTTGGGCCTCCTCTCTGACGGAGCTTTTTTCCCCTCGCAACATCTGCAGGACTCTGCCAAGCCCTTGAACTCAGGCCCTCAGATCTGGGCCTCTTCTCCAGCCGACCCCCTTCCCTTGGGTTTTTGGCAGGGCGCTCCCGAACCCCTGTACTTAAAGAAGTAACAGGAGTAGGGGGTGGAGGTACCAGCGGGCACCTGAGGACACGGAGGCGAGAGTAAGATTAACAGCAGGGGGCATGGAGGCAGGGGGAGCTTGGCCTTCAAAAAATCTAGCCGCCAGATCTTTAGTCTTCAAGGCAGGTCGGCGTCGCTGCATGTTCTCTTCTCTTTCTTCCGAGTTGGGAGAAGTGTACGCCTCGACAACTTGGAGCAAATTTATGGCCTCCGATTCGCCTGGCGATGCAGAAGCCTCGGCACCCGAACCTGCTCAGTGCTTGATTCTGGTTAAGGCCAGCATAGGCTCCTCCCTCTCTGAGGGCTGGATGGACCTCCTCTTAATGTATGAATGATATCTCGGCTCGTAACCTAAGAGATCCCAAGCAGCTCGCTCGTGATGACCTTGGTAGTTACGCATAGCCTTAAGCCAAGTATCATTTCTCTTCCAACTAGCTCAATTAGCGTCTTGCCTCCTCTCACTGACATCTGCACGGCGAACGAGGAAGCGTTAGCTCAGCAGAACAAGAAAAAAGAAAATACAAGAACTCAAAAGGGGTCGGTATTTACTCAGAAGAGTCCCGAAGCGATGAGGGACCTTGTATAACCTCTCCAACTCGGTCTCGGCCTCCCCGAGCTCCCAATTGCCCGAGACGAATATGCGGTCATCTCCGGCATGTCTATTGGAATCCTCCAAATCAACGATGAAGGGCTCCCGTCTCGGCCTTCCCCGAAGATAATAGCAGTCATCATCCCCCTACGGATTTACACAAGTCGTAGACATCTTCGATGTCATGGACACCGAGGTTAATACCGAGAATCTTATTAAGCTCGGCGACGCCCATTATTATTTTGAAACTGTTGCGCATTAGTTGGCAGGGACAAATGTTCCACTTTCTAAGACAGATCCGGAGAAGAGGGTGGATGATATGTCCACAAAATTAGGTTATTAGGTCATCATTTCATGAGCATTTGTGGACTTAATTAGGTTTAATTGCATAGATTACACTCCATTTCATGATTGCATGCGTTTGGGGTTATTTTTGGAAACATGGTCAGAATTGGTCAAAATTCATTGAATTGCATGACTTTTTTGAAATTAAGGTTTTTCATCTCATTTATCACCCCAAAACTAGCCTTTTTTTCTTTTTTTTTTGCTTCACCAATATACCTACTATTTTTAGCACCATGTGCTATTTTTGGAAAGTTTGTCATTTAGGTGCATCATTAGGCATGTAGAGTCTCATGTATGACTCATATTTAATTTCTTGCACGTAATTTATGTTAAATTTATTTCTTTCAATTTAAAGGAGAAATCAATATGGGACCAAATTGATGAAATTTGAGAAGAGAGGTCAAAGGAAAGTCAAATAAGCAAGCAAGGAAAGAGTCCAAGCATGCTTAGACGTCCAACATGGCCACTACACACCCCATTGCATGCCAACATAGAAGTTTCCATTTGTGCACAATTATTCTCGGATTTTTCAGGGGTAGCAACTTTAAATGGCCATAACTCTCAAACCGAGTGTCGGATCGGCGCAATCTAGCCACCATTGGAAAGCTCTTTTCGAGTAGATATCCGTGGACCCAAGATTGCATAAATCAGAGCTATATTGAGGGAGATATGACCTTAGAAAGTTTTCTGCTACAGTTTTAGGCGGGAATTGCAAGAAATCTCAATATTTGGAAAGTTTCTTCCTTCTACATCATCATGCAATTTTTAGAGATATTCTTGGAATTGTACAAGGAATGTGTGTGCATCAAGAAACCTAATAAGGAAAGGGGATTTCTCAAATTTAAAAGTCTTTCCAAAGAAAGAAGCTAGCTTGGAGCCTAAGCAAGAATCTCTACACATAAGGAAACAAGAGCCCCCTAAAGATGAGAGATTCTTTACTAAAAAAAGATTTGCAAAAGGCATAAAAGGGAGTCATGGGAAGGGCTGGACATCCAAGGCCTAGTAGGTGAAAATCTTGGAGGTTCTCTCTCCATTCCACTCCCATCCACCCTCTCTCTCTAATCCATTTCTTCTTCGTATCCCTTCTAATTCTTTAGAAATAGATTGAGAGGTCATGTTGATGAAGAGAGAAGAATCTTAATTTTTTGTACTCAAAGATCAAGGAATAAAGACACTACTTGGATTGATTCTGCGCATTCTTTATGTAAGTGATTTAATTTCTATTTCTAGTTCTTTTATGTGCTTTGATTGGAGACAATATTTCACATGATTAGATCTAGGGATTTGAAAAAAAAAATAAACAAATTAAAAGTAGAGAGACATCAAGTAATCACTTGCATAAATTTTTTCTACTTTGAGAAGAGAGGACTGCATCATCATCGCATTGTCAATACTTGCAGGATTGTCTAGTTTCTAGATCTTTGGTACATCTTTTCTGCTATTTATTTTTCCACCCTTTTTTTTTATTTTAAAATTAATATTGCAATGTTTTTATATACAAATTCTAGAAAAAAAAAAAAAACTCAACTTGCATTTTTCCACGTTTAGTATAAACTTTTTATTTTTTGTTACTTGCATAATATATGGTTGGAAAGTGTCTTTGTACATACTTCATATTTAGAAATTGCGTTAGAACAGGTTTTTGTTGCTGAAATCACAAGATTATCAACTGATTAGAAAGACTAAATTCAGTCCCGGTATGTGAATAGTGAAAAATCCTGCACAGTTTCAACAGAATTGACCCGACTGTGAGACAACAGTGCGCAATTTAAAAACTAGGTAAACGTGAATGTTTTGGTCTGAAAAATAGTAGATTCAAAGTATGGTAATTGGACTTTGAAACCCTAGAATTTCAACCAAAAATAACCTCGGGAACAATATCAAATAGAGGCTGAAACATGGCAGTTGGGAAGCCCGCGTTCAGATTTCAGTAGCAAAACAGTTCAAGTAGGCATCTTTAGGTGATCATATCTTTTTTGTTTTAAGTCCTTTTCCATTATTTTCTTTTTGTTGTATTCATAAATCATCAGAGTATTGATTCTAGCCATTAGATTTAGGATGATATTATCTTAGACTAATCGTACAGTCCAGCGAAATTGGGCCTATGCAAGAGTTTCCATACTTATAATTTTTTACAGCATGCATCAGATTTTTAGAAACTTGCATAAAATTACATTGTTAGCATTTAGGGCATTATAGATCATTCATATTTGCATAAGAAGTGATTTTGGTAATTACGATCAAATTTAGGAAGTTTTTTTTTTATTTGTCTTATATTAAATTGGTTGTTTTAATGAGTTTGTTATTTTTACAGGTTATAGTTAGAATATGGTTGAATAAACTAAGTTTCTTTACTTAGTTTAGTTTTTTTTTTTTTTTTTCATTTGGAAAGTTATAATTTTTAATTTTCAGTTTTTAGGAATTTTTTTGTAATTTGATTAGTTTCTTTATTAGGTTAGATTTAGTTTCTAAATTAGGGCAGGTTAAAGTTGGAAAGTTTCTTAAAAAGCATTGCTCCCAGTGGATTGACCTGGTCTCACCAGAATATTACTACAATTACACCCTATAGTTGGGATCTGATCAGTGGACGGGAAACCTAACCCCGCCTTCAATCACTGTAACCAATGGAAACGGCATCCAGCCGTCGTAGAAGGAGTAGCCGTCAAGGCTGTTAGGGTCATCTAATCTAACCTGAACGTCATTAGGTATCCTATACATAGCCTTAAACTAGACTAAGGCCTCTGGGGTATCTAGCCAATGCCTGTAAATCCCTATCTCTAAGTTTGAAGAAACTGGGAAGGCAGAGACGAAGGTTAAAGGGGAAGAAACCCTAGACAGAGTAGGGAAACCTCAGACGGAAACAAGAACGAAGAAATGAAGAAGAATGAAGAAGAAGAGAACTCACAAAAGGGGAAGGACTCAAAAAACTCCGGACTTGGACTCACTGGATCTGAGCTCCGACGACTTCTCTCCGGCAGGGATTCACTTCTAATGGATGCCAAAAGTAAAAGAAAGAAAGAGCGGGCACCCATATATATAATGGAAAAAGGGCACACTTTTTGAATTTCGGAGGCGTGCGTGCGAGACGTCGCCTCAAGTGCTGTGCGTGTCCCTTTAAGTCAATCGGACAGTCAACCAGGCTGTGACGCATGAAACCTCTAGCACGTCTTCTCCCATGCCTATTTAATACCTCGGATAGATGAAGCGACGTCAACATCTCATTAATTAACTCGGATAGGTGAGATGGCATCGCTATAAGGATCAGACGTTAGCAGCCATCGACAACCGACACCGAGCTGAAGAGCTCCGAACTCGACATTCAGAAAGGCTCTCCCATCATGATACTTAGCTCTAGACCTCAAAGAGTTAGGGAACTCTAAGAGTACAGGAGCTAGGGGGCATTTGTGTGTGACATTTTCATAAATACCGAGATAATCCTTGGTTTGGTTAAGACTATCAACTAGGTTTGACTTGATCTCAGCTTCATGTAGCTCAGTAACAGTACCAGCTTAACCAACCTTGAGCTAGCTTCAGTAACTATACCATCTAAGCTTGTCTTGGTCTCGGCCTAACGCAGCTCGGCATATGTTCCCACCTCGGCAGCGGTTCCAGGATGCATCTACATTAGACGTCGGTACCTTTTTCGGTTTGGTCCATTTAGCCGAGATGAACACCGAGGGTCAGAGTCATAATTATACTCCTATGAAAGTACAGCGGTGTTGCAGAACGAGCTGATAGATAGAATAGGTACCAGACGTAGATAAGGGGTTGACCTTATCTGACAGCCATAACCACAGCCATATAAAAGATTGAAGTATGGTCTAATGGGACAGTACCTCCACCTACCCCCACTAAGGGTACAAGGTATGATCCGATGGGACAATACCTCCACCTACTTCCACTAAAGGTACGGTCTGATAGGACCTCCGCTTATATATATGCATGAGGTAAACCCACCAAAAGCGCGCAAAATACACGCTGATATGTACTTCCATAGCTCTCCCTTCTTCTCTACTCACTCATCCTTTGTTCAGTGACTGCACTAACTTATGCATCGGAATGCCTTGGTTGACAACAGCCAGGGTCTCTGTTCCCTCTTTCCTTCCTTCCCTTTCAGGTCTCAAGGCATTCAGTCTATTCCCAAAAGAGTTTAACAGTAGCATCATGAGTTTAACACTTGCCTAAACAAGTCCATAATATTTAGGCACTTACAGGAACTATACTTTACTCTCATCTATTTCTCTTTTCTTGAATAAATTCTCTTTTAATACTCCTTTTCCTCTCATTTATACTTTCTCTCTCTCTCTCTCTATATATATATATATATCAGCAGGAATAAGGAAAATCAATCATTAACAACGAAATATAATCCAAATAGTTAAGATGAATTTTCCCAATGAAAAAAGGAAGAAGATAATGAAACGGCCAGTATGGGCAGATAACCTCTTATCAGAGTTCACCTTGATACAAAACTTGGTTCGTCAGTTTCCACTTGTGGGCATGGATACTGAGTTCCCCAGAGTCTTTTTCTGGCCTACTACCGTGGTTGAAACCCCATATCCAAAAGGGCCTGATCAGGTATACGAGGTGTTACGGGCCAACGTCGATGTTCTCAACCTCATTCAGGTCAAACTCACCCTGTCCGATGTAGATGGAATTAATCTTCCACATCACAGATGGGACTACAACTACACCTGGGAGTTCAATTTCAGATATTTCGGTATCCATCGCGACCTGTATGCGCCTGATTCTGTCAAGCTTCTGGAGGAGAATGGAATAAATTTTGAAGAAAACAGACTGAAAGGGATATGCTCCATCCAATTTGCAGAGTTGATGATGTCGTCTGGAATATTGTTTGGCAACAATGTGACATGGGTGACTTTTCATGGAGCCTATGACTTTGCTTATCTCCTAAAAATCATTATTCGTCAATCTCTAGAACGGACTTTAAAAGGAATTCATGGAACTGGTCAGTTTATTTTTCGGGAAAAATGTTTATGATGTGAAGTACATGATGGAGTTCTGCGACGGCCTGTATGGAGGTTTAGAGAGATTGGGGAAGACATTGGGGGTGGACCAAGCAATCGGACAATGCCATCAGGCGGGGTCGGACAGTCTACTTACCTCCCAATCATTCTTCAAGCTGGAGAAGACATATATCAGTGGCAATATAGGCAAACATGCACGAATACTTTATGGACTGAATGATGTGAGCTAGTGGAAGTCATTTTATGTAAAATCTTGTAAATTCAAATACACATGAATACAATACTTTGTACATGATCTTAATTAATGGTTTCATGTCTATGGCTTTTTCTGTTTTTGAAGGTTGCTTGTATAAATTTTTTTTTCTGCTCATAGGATTTTGTTTTCGTATTTTCGATATTTGCTATTTCCTCTTTGTTGTCATTTTTCTTTTCTTTTTGGAGCTCACCATTTTAGAGATTGTAGGTTTTTATTTCATATTTTTAAATTATCTGTGTTCGAGATAAAGATTTCTAATTCTTTATTTTTTCTCGTTCTTTTCTTTTTGTCTTCTTTATATATAGGGAATTTTACCAAAAAAGTGTCCCTAAACATGTATTAGACTGATTTAATCACAAATACACCAAAATACCTATTGTGGTGTTCGTACAATGATTTTGGACGGTTTTACCCATACCTGTTTCGAACGACATCGTTTTCAATCCCTAAAACGATCAATCAAATTTGTTCTCCTTTCTTCCCCAAAATTTTTCCTCTCTCGCCATTTTCTCTCCTCCTCCGCTACTTGCTCTCGCCTTCCCTCTCCCTGTGTTGCGCTCCAGCCCTCTCGTTCCCTCTCCCTCTCCGCTCGCTACTCTCTCTTTTCCTCTCCTTGCATTGCCGGTCCATTTCTCTCTTTCCCTCTCCCTCTCTGCTCCCTGCTCTCTATTTCCCTTTCCCTGACGTCCCGGCTCCTGCTCTTTCTCTCCGCTCCCTGCTCTCTAAGCGATTCCGGCCACATATTCTGGTGGAACTCCTGATGACTACTCCAAAGTCTATATCTGGCCATAAAGAATTTGTTCAACGGTATGGAAACTCTTTCCCCCTCTCTCTCTTTGTGTGTTTCACTTGGAGGTTGAAGTTTTTCTTTTATTTTTATGTTGCAAATGAAAAGGTTGATATTTCTAAAGTGGATTCTGACAAGTTTGGATTGATTACTGGAGAAGTGGAAAGCCTCCTTCAGTTTGGTAATTTGAATAAAGAAAACCCTAAATCTTTTCTTCTTCATTTTCCCCATCCTTTGGTCAATACTCAATCGTCATTCTTTTTAGCTGTATGATGTTTAAAACCTTCCCTTTTCCCCCTTGTCTTTAGATGAGTAATGCCTCTAGTTTTCATTAGATTTTACTGGGCATTGTTGGATTTCTAGAGTTATGTTGATTACGGGTCTGGTCAATAGTGAAAAATGCAGTATTCGGGTTTGGTTTCATTGTCACAAGTATTTATTGGAAGATTATAATATCTGGAAACTGTGGCGTGTTTACAAATTTGGGTTTTTTCTTGTCTCTTGATGTAATTGCTAAAACTCAAGCAATTGTCAATAAATCTTTCACTACCCATTACACATAATCTATCAGCATTACTTAATCCTGCCCAAGGTCCATATTAGTGAAGTTTACTCATTTAAACTACTAGAGATAAGACAAACCCATGAAGAATTTAAGCTCTAGTAGATGAAAGATTCTTGAGTATAGATGAGAGAAGCATTAGAGTTAGATGTGAAGCTGATGTTGATGAAATTTGAATATTTGCCACACAATATTAGTTAGTGGCGGTGTTATAGAAAAAGGATATGAAACAATGTAGACATATATTGCTTATTTTCCTGTATTGTGGTTTTTCCTCTAGTTCTTTTTTTTTCTTTTCAATAATAATTTGGAAGAGCAATTGTTGGTGGTTGGTTGGATTGGGGTGTGATGGTGGTTTGCAATTCTTTGCATATTGTTATCAGACGTGATTCTCCAAAACTATCATGAATCTGGATCTTCTATCTGCGACCATTGATTCAATATATGGCCTACCTGCTAAAATCTAAATTGTTCAAAACATTTCTATCTCCTTGTTGTAGAATTAGGCAGAAGTTGACTTTGACTAAGTACAATATGTTGTTAGATTTTAATAGTATGTTCCACACGTTACCAATCTACCAAGGCTCTACTCACTATAGTGAAATATGGCCAGTTCTAAAACAAGGCAAAAGCCTATTTTAGGCCTTTTAGTTTAATAAGTAGGGTCTCTCCATCAAATTAAAGGGTTTTGCATAAATCCAGATGACACGTGCTGTCCATTTCAAAGATCCATGCTCAAGTCACTAATCAAATGATACCATGGGATGGATTTATTGGTTGCCTACTATAACACAGTTATTTTAACTAGTATACTAGTATTGTTCTCTAATTAGTTAGACAAGTTTTACAATAGTTCCCCCGCCTACTGCAGTGTGTTATGACATGCTTGTTCTCCTTTTAGGGAGGAACATCATGAAGGTTTGAGCCAACTGGGAATTGCCACTTGGGAACCAATATGTATATATAAGACAAGTCTTGTGATACCAGCTTTGAACTTGGTATTTATAATTGATTAACAAAAATAAAGTATTCTTTTTTTTTTTTTTTTTACAGTTCAGCGGCCTCGAGAACAAGTTGCAGATGCAGAGGCTCTTTTAGATATTACTTTGGTGGTATCTATAAAATCACAAGGGAACGAAGGTTCGAACCCTCAGATTTGGAGGGCTGTGGTTCAACGAAAACGTTCGAGGCCAACTTAAAGAACTTGTCTTGAAGAGGTAGTTCTATCTTGTTTCCATTTCTAATGTGTGCTTTTGTGCCTTTCAACATATATTTGTGGATCTGTTTAGCCATATATATGGGTTTCTTTTAGCGTGATGGTTAGGTGATTCTTACATTTGTTCTTATGTGATTCATCCTTATATTCATTTTTTTATATGATTCTTATGGAATTGCCATGTAAATAAGCCATGCATGGCTATGGTCTTTGTTTTGTTTTGTTTTGTTTTGTTTGTTCTTTTCTTTTTTTTCTCAAGTTTCCCATCTACATATAATTGTTGTTTACGTGAGTTGTTTTGAGCATGATTCTTACGTGAGCTTTTAATACTTGGGTAATGTTTAGTAGTCATGGTTTTTGTTTTGTTTTGTTTTCTTTTTTTTTTCTTTTTTTTTTTATTGGAAGTAGCCCATCTACATATAATTGTTGTATATGTGGGTTTATTCGAGCATGATTCTTATGTGAGCTTTTAATAGTTGGGTAATGCTTAGTCTTATATTCAAAGTCAACTCCCCAACCCCAATAGCACACCTCTTTGATGGGTCAGAACTTGATAAACAATGTCATACAAGATCTCAATGACATGTTATTAAGGAAAGTAATAGACTATTGTTTTTTCCTTTGTTCATTCAATTTTTTTTTACATGAGAGTTCATTGCAATGCATTTTATCAAGGGCATAAAATTGAGGAGTTAAAAGATAAGATTCACCAACACCATCAATTATAGTGTTCTCTTAGATAGTAAATGATATTCACATCGATACTCCTATTAAATCAGGGAGTAGTAAAGTGAGATTCTTGTCATTTCAGTGAAGTACTGGATTTTGTAGATTCCCAGTGCTGGTTTTTAGCCCCCAATGCTAGTAGTGCAGTGCTTTGCGGTGTGCCCAGGAATGCTCTTTAGTGGATTCTTCTTTGTGCAGCGAATGCAGTACCCAGTACTTGCTCTGTACAGTGGAGAGCAATGTGGTATTGAGCTTGCTTTGTGGAGTTCTACCCTTGCTGTCTGTGAGCTCTGTGCAGTGGGAGTGGAGTATGAAGTGCTTTGAAGTGCTGGCTGCTTTTTCTATGTAGTACTGTGTTTTGAAGCTCCTTGTTCTCCCCTCTTTTGCAGTGCATTGTGTGTCCTGTTCAAAGCTTTGCGGTGTGCAGTGTCAGGAGCTCCTGGGCAGTGCTTTGGTTCAGTTCCTGGGAGTGAAGATAGAGAATGGACTGAGATTGAATTATTAGAGGACTTCTTCCAACAAAAAAGACAAAACTTGGAGGGTATTTTCTCTTTACAACTTTTAAAAATGAAGTGGATAAACAGTCCCAGCAGGATGTGAATTGATTGTGTTGTATAGTTATGTATTTTGGAGGTCTTGTCACGTGGTCTTCGAGTTGCTATTAGCAAAATCTTGGATAAAATACTCTTGGCATGATGTTCCTATCTTTCATTTATGGAATCTGAATGTAAATTTTTTTTTTTTTTGCCAGGTTGGGTTTTAAGAATGTTTTTATATAATTGGGTGTTGAATGTATGGGGCCTGAGTTTTTATTTTATTGCTTCCAGCGGATGAATGGGAGATATTTTTTTGGCCTTTACTTTTTAAATGTTCCTGTTATACAGCTGAATTGAGTGGTTTAAAAGAATTATCGATTTCACACAAGGGGTATCTGTTCCAATGAATTTATTTTTTTTTTGGTGAACTGTTGATGATTATGGTGCTCGTGTTTTAACTATTCAAAAAACAAAAATGGTGCTCCTGTTTTAAAGAAAATTGTGCAATCACACCTTTTGTAAAGATTTGCTGTATTCCCATTAGTATTGTTTTATTATGATTCTAAATGCAATTTCAAAGGCTGTTAATTTGATGTTTGACAGAATCAGGAAAATGGATGACAATGGATGAGATGAGCTTGCTCTTATAGGTGAGATGAGTTTCAGGATAATGGATGACAAGAAGCACCCACATGAGTTTGTACCTGAAGCTGATTTGCAAGGAACCGTATAGCCACTTCCTTCTGATTTTGATAAGTGGAAGAGATACAAAGTGGAAAATGATTGTAGAGGGTATTCTTCAGAAAGAGGGAGGCGGTCTGCAGGCATGGTATAACCTGCCCTGAATAAGGTTGTGGAATTGGGCTGCAGTCATAGACAAGAAGCCAGTGTCCATCCTTGTTTGTGCATAATTAGTTGATGGGAGGGTTATCGCCATCGGCTGTACCATAGTTGCTGATGCTACTACTATAAAGTCCATCATTGTTTATATTTCCCCTAAAGACATAGACATAACAGTTGTGCTCTAAATTTGTTATTGCGTTAACCATTCATTGTATCGTCATTGTATCGTTGTTGCACTCGCATCGTTCTAGATAAAGTGGTCTATGTAGCAATCAAGTTATAAGTTTGGAAGGCCACAACTGTTGAATTTTTATTGCTTTACATTAGTAATCAACAATTACGATTTTGGAGCATTTTCTTTCATTTTTGTTGTCCAGCAACGAGACTGACCCTGACTATAAATTGATACATAAACAATGAAAAAGGCTCACAAATTTCATCCATATTAGTGGTTTCTAAATTTTTCTTTAACGATATCGTTACGATCCTTTAGAGTTTTCAACGAGATTGGCTGAGACTATATATTGAGATACATAAACAATAAAAAAGGTTCACTAATTTCACCCAGATTAGTGATTTCTAAACGTTTTTAATAACGATATCATTACAATCCCTTATATGTTTTTTACTTCTCCTTTCCCTCTCCAGCAACCACATTGCCCCTGACTATATATTGAGATTCATAAATAATGAAAAATGCGCACCAAGAAGACCAAATTGCAAATATTCCAACAACAAAATCGTTACCGTCCTTTAGAGTTTTTAGTCTTAAATTTATTATCCAGCAAGTTGATGGGCTCGATTTTAAAATGTGATCTTTAGACAATGGGAAAGACTCATGAATGCTGCTTGTATTGATATGTCAATATATTCATGTAAAGCAAGAAATAGCTGGTTACTGAAGGTTCGAACCCTCATCGGCGGGGTTCGAACCTTTAGTCTCTCTGGAAAATGGCTCGAAAGAGCTGGTCAGTGAAGGTTCGAAACCTCATTGGCAGGGTTCGAACCTTCTGAATCTCTGGAAAATGGCTCGAAAGAGCTGGTCATTGAAGGTTCGAACCCTCATTGGCAGGGTTCGAACCTTCAGTCTCTCTGAAAAATGGCTCGAAAGAGCTGGTTAGTGAAGGTTCGAACCCTCATTGCCAGGGTTCGAACCTTCTGAATCTCTGAAAAATGGCTCGAAAGAGCTGGTCTGTGAAGGTTCAAACCCTCATTGGCAAGGTTCGAACCTTCAGGATCTCTGGAAATGGCTCGAAATAGCTGGTTACTGAAGGTTCGAACTCTCATTGGCAGGGTTCGAACCTTTGTTATCTGAAAATTTTGAAAACTAGATTTTGAGTGAAATCGTAAGTCTTTCTTATTGTTTATGCATCTCAATATAAATTCACCATTATTTTCTTGTTGGATACAAAAAATGGATGAAGAAAACTATAAATGGTGGTAACGATATTGTTATTAAAAAACAATGTCGGGCACAAAATTCAAGTTCGTATGAGTAGGAATTTAAGTTCTTAAAGATTTTTCTCCCTAAAAAACATCTATAGATTATCCCAGCTGTAATTATAAATGTTTTTTCTTATGTTGTTATTCTTAACCTTATGGGGATCTACGAATTGATTGGGTTAATCGTTAATGGTGCACTGCTAAAATGTTTTTATGTTTGTTGCACCCATCAGAATAACACCGAAGCTGGAGCTAGTTACAACATGTCTTTTTGTAAAACCAGCTGACATCACCTTTGAATGGTTCTTTTTGTTCATAGCTGTTATTCTTAGTCATGTTGACAATGAGGTTATGAAATGTCATATAAAGGGATTGTAACGTTCTTGAATTCCCATGCTCTCTTTTCTTTTTCTTTTTCTTTTTTCTTTTGACCCTTTTGTCTGGTGGCACAAAGTTTGGAACCATTCTTGTACTTATCTAGAACATCTCTGCAACACAGTTGCTCCACAGACATCAATTTCAATACAAGGCATTGGAAAAATGATTCATGTTAAAGAACAAAACCAGAACAAGCTTTTCTATATAACAAATGGGTTGGAAACACGGAGTTGAAGAGGGTAAACTCAAATGGCCTTTATTTCATTTCAAAATGTTAGATAATGTGATTACAAAGTTATGGAATGTTTGGAACCCAATAATTATTCTAGCACACAAAGGTCATACACCCTTTACAAGTAGATTGGCTTCAAACATAGAGCAATTCCTCCCTCATACAAAATACACCCGATAAGGACCGCTTGATCTGCTTCTATATGTTGCCTCCGGTGGAAGTAGATTTACAAGTTCCAAACACTACCAGATGCTTACTCTGCAAGATTAAACAAAATCCATAGGAAAGTTGAATGTCATAAAAAAGATGGAGTTTTGAAAGTGCAAGTAATGATAGTATGCATTAGAAAAAGGAAGAAAGAAATTATTGACGTTCATCATTTCAATTTTTAAGTTCTGACCTTTTATATCATCAAAACAAGCTCTTCAATCTGTTTAATCGCAAACCACAACAGCAGGAATCAATAAAGCAAAAGAAGGCATGCAGCCATGGAGAATCAACAGCTAAAGCACAAGAAATCTTTGATAGAAATGCGGAAACATAAACAACAAACATTACACTAAAACCCAACTTGACCCGGTTGTCATGTCATAATAGCATAAAAGTGATGCCATGAACCAAAGCAGTAGAATTGTAGAAACAAAAATAAAAAAAATTTATTCATTCAAGATTCACACTTCAACTTAATATCAGAATTCAAGTATCAGCAAAAATAATTTGGATCCTATCTCTACATGATAAACGAGCTCACATCTCTCACCAACCATAAAAAACATGACTAGGAAACAAAAGAAAAGGGGATAAATCAGCATAGTAAGCTAAAATCACAGGCCTAAATCTTTAAGAACTTGAATACCTACTCACCAGAACCTGAATTTTGTGCCCAACATTATTTTTTTGATAACGATATCGTTACCCTTATTTATAGTTTCTTCATCCATTTTTTCTGTCCGATAAGAAAATAATGGTGAATTTATATCGAGATGCATAAAAAATAAAAAGACTCACGATTTCACTCAAAATTTAGTTTTCAAAATTTTCTGATAACGATATCATTACAATTCTTTATAGGTTCTTCACCCATTTTTTTTGTCTCCAACAACAAAATCATAATGCCTTTATAATGGAGTGCATAAATAATGAGAAAGGTTCACAGATCTGGCTCAGAAATGCATTTTCCTAATAGGTATAGTTTGCCACTCGCAGATTCTACACTTGGGTCACGAGTTCCCTGGTATTGGTTCCATTTTTTTTTCTTCTTCTTCTATGAACTGAACCTATACAAACACATCCCTCTTGCTTTTAAAAGAACAATGTACTCAAAATCAAACAATGTACAATGCAGTCATGACAAAAACTATGCTAAGTAGTGGTCATTGGACTTAGCATAAGACGAGAAGAAAAATGAAATAAAGCAATAGATATAGCTCTTTCAAGAAATTCATGAGCAGTGTATCTCTAGGATTGCTAGTTGGGATGGCTCCTCAGAACAGCAAAGGCTCTATCCAGATTTACAGGGGACAGATTTAGATCTGTCACCTGGGACAAAGGTGTTGAACATATCATGATGGAGAGTACAATTTTGAACCGGGTACTAGATGTGTCCCAAAGCTGAGAGCAGATTTGATCGTAAGAACAGATACATGTACTCTCACAAAATCATAAACCTGTAGCAACAAACATCATAGGATGACCAAGTACAAAAAAAAAATACAAGGAAGATAATAATCATAAGTTAGTTTTTTAAATGAATAGATTTGTAACAACACGGGAAGAGACAACGGTATTCCTTAATTGAGAGATATAACAAACGACCCATATGGATGGGGCCAGTATACGCCAAAATTTACAAATTAACATATGCAAACTAGGCTATTGGTTTGCGGCTATACATCAATATATACAATCTCCCATAATTATCGAGAGATACATCCAAAAATTAATCAAAAAAATGCTCCCCCACCATAAACAAGTTTTTAAACCATATCAGATATTTGACAAAAGATGTATCCACCTTGACG
Organism: Camphora micrantha; assembly: GCA_003546025.1. Classification (NCBI taxonomy): domain Eukaryota; kingdom Viridiplantae; phylum Streptophyta; class Magnoliopsida; order Laurales; family Lauraceae; genus Camphora; species Camphora micrantha. The sequence continues at coordinate 25,221,284 of QPKB01000012.1, read as the reverse complement.
ATATATCTCATCCAAAAAATGAGGGAAATATGATTCATCCCCGTGGAGGTGGTTCTTTACATGTCTGTCTATTATGACCACGTTTCTTACAATGGGAGCACGTAACCTATTTCCTCATCCTGTCCTCGGTTCGTATCCGACATTTTTTCCGCCTTCCAGGCTGTCGGCGAGCTACTGGAGGTAACACACACTCGTCACTTCTAAGTTCCCATTGTTTAGGGTCGCGCGTGACATCAACATCACTGTAAGTTGCTCAATAGCATTCACTGGAAAACCATTGCTCACAGAAGTCGTACGGATCATATCGCTTGAGTTCAATGGCACATAGGGCATGTGTACAAGGAATGCCGAGGAGGTCCCATTTGCGGCATGTGCATGACCTTCGATCGAGGTGAACAACATCCGTGTACCGTGGAGACAACACCTGAAACTCTAATTCCCTCACCTGCCAACATTGGAGTCTTCGTGAGGCTTCTTTCTCTCGGTTGATGAGCTTATCTACATATGGGGTGACTCGTGTCTTCATGTTTAGGCCTTTTTCACTCCGGAGCTGGTAAAATTCCATCAACTTCGCCCGTATCGACTCTATCTGTTGTGTGATGGGCAGCTCTCTAATATCCTGCAACAGGCACGTAGTCAGAAACGGTAAAACTAATAGCTGTCCACAGAAAATTGATTGACACATGCAAGGTGTATGACGAGGATGATATTCAAACTGAATTTCACACATTAGATTAGGCATCAGTTAAATTTACTTCCAAAAGCCACATCATAGCGAATCTAGAATGAGATGCCTAAACAATGATATGGACAAAATTCCATCCCTTAAAACAAATTACAAGTGATCGACTATAGAGAAATTGTTAAACAATGCTGACTGATTAAGAACGCGTACTTAATTATTCTGTTAACCAAAGAAGTTATAAAAAGTGCAAGCAATCATGAAATGCTAGATCTAGGGGGGGGGGGTTGGGGTTGACTTAAAGACTGCAGATTTAGCTATCTAATCTCTAAAGCTCAATCGATCCATAAACTATTAGCTTCTTTCCCCTTGTCATTCATTGAAGATAGGGATCTACACATTCGAAGTCTTCCTATCCAAACTAAAAGGATATACAAAACTCCAAGTACTGGATTTTGTTCGACTATCTAAATCAATCATAACCCTATTGACAAGAGCTTATATATTAAACCACAAGGCAAAAATCCATTACCCATTTGAATGCCGTTTGTTATGGTCCCTGCTGCCTATGTCAAGTAAGTAATGAATAAATCACTCAATGTCATAAAGATTGTAGGAATTCACTATCAATTTAACAGCTTAAAAAAAATACAGACTAAACTCATTTGTCTTAAACATTCCCTCAAATAAAAAAAAATTTCATTCTCATACAGAATCTGATTCCAAGAAAGAGCATAACCAAAAAGAAAACAAGTTAAAAAATCGGTTTCAAATAGCAACCATATCTTTATCAGATTCAAAATAATGAATAGCAATGCAATGCAAAATTGCTATCACGTATTTTAGCAAAAAAGGTTACAATATATCTTAGGAAATAATTACTATCGCACAGAAAGGCAGGGATGCATTACAAACCCGATACAATCGTATTAAGTAAAAAGAACATGGGAAAATTGGTGCCTACCTAAAATTTTCAAGGGCGACGAGATCGAGGCCCAAATCCAAATAAGTAAATCAAACAAAAAATAGATAGTAAACAACAAATACAGAATATAGAACTAAAGCATCACTGAAGCTCCTGTTCTGGGATTCCAAATGGCCATCAATCCCTTTTAAGAAATCCATAGTATACAAATAGACCATTGGATTCAGGGCAATCTAAACAAAAAATTCAGAAAGAAATGAAGGAAGGGCACTGCCGTGCACTTCCCAAAAAAAAAAAAAAATGGTTACTTTATGAAAGTTCTCACCTTTTTTGCTAAAGAAGCCCTCTTTCATAAAAAAGATTTTCTACATCAACTCCGGCGACGAGAGAGCAACGCTGGCTGCTGGTGTGAGAGGATCCAACTAAAAGGGGATTGATTGGGCTAAAACGGAGAGGAAGAGGGAAAGAGAGCATAGGGAGACGAGATGTTCGTCCAGAGTGAGGGGGGAGGAGAGAGCAAGGATCAGATAAGGGATGCAGAGAGGGAGAGAGCAAGGAGAGGGAGAAAGAGAGAAAAGGCATGCAGAGAGGGAGAGCGTAGGGACAGGGAGAAGGAGAGAAACAGGCATGCAGGGAGGCAGATCGCAGGGATTGGGAGAAGGAGAGAAACAGGCATGCAGAGATGGAGAGCGCAGGCAGAGAGTGAGAAAAAATCATGCAGAGAGGAAGAGCGCATGGAGAGGGATAAAGAGAGTAAAGATAGAAAATAGGCGGGAGAGGATAGGGAAAGTGAGATGACGATGTCGTTCGTACAAGAGGGGGTAAAATCGTCCAAAAACATTGTACGAACACTGATACGGGCATTTTTGTGTATTTGTGTTTAAAATGGTATAATACACATTTAAGGACACTTTTTTGGTAAAATCCCCTTATATATAATTATATCTACGTTCATTGGTTTGGGTGTTTTTTTTGTTTTTAGGTTGGTCTACGTTCATTGGGCTCCATACTCTGTATCAAATCTCCTCTGTCCAAGAATTAATGCTTTTAGCTTTTCTTTCTTTAAGTTCCATTAATTTGCTTTTGGGCTTTTACAGAATTTTTTTTTTTTAAAACTTTTGGGCAATCATTTGTAATCTGAAGTACATAACAACGTTGATAAAAATACCAATTAAGTTAAGAAAAGAATCATACTAACAAAAACCAGTTAAAGTTGAGAAAAGAATCATACTAACAAAAACCAGTTAAAGTTGAGAAAAGAATCATACTATGTATTACATTCAGTGATCAATAACTACTACATTTTGTTTACTTCTTATATTTTGAATATTAAAGCCTCAACCTATTTTTAAGAGCTAAATTCCAATTAGGGTGGTAAAGTTCCTGAGATTGATCTAATGGGGTTTCTTGTAAAGCTCAATGTTGTACATATCTCTCTTTTTTTTTTTATGGAAAACTATATTTTCATTTTATATATGTAATTTCGTTCTCCTTTTTTACATAATTGTTTGGAACATGTAAGGTTTTTTGGTTGGCTAATTCATTGGGTATTGGACAAAACCAGGATTCTTTAAACTTGTATTTTGTTTAGAAAATGACTGTCCATCTTTGAAGAAATTCGTTGCGAGGAGAAGTTCTCAAAATTCTGGAAATAACAGAGGTCTCTCGAGCGAACCTCCATTCGCTCGAGCGAACCCTTCACAGAGGTGTCTTCGCTCGACCCAACCATCTGTCCGCTCGAGCCAACAAGGTTCTGGAATGAAAGTTTTGAAGACAGAGTAGGTCGCTCGAGCGAACCATATGATCGCTCGAGCGAACCTCTCATAGAGAGTAGATCGCTCGACCGCCCTTTTACATCGCTCGACCCATGGAATTTCTGCGCTGGAAGTCTTCAAACAAAGAGCAGTTCGCTCGAGCGAACCTGGGCAAAAAATAAGAAACCTACCTGGAACTTACTTCTATTTTGTCTCAAGATACAATTACCTATTGTAATCAACTTACAACCCTTGAGGCACGAATTGAGATCTATATAAAGCTTTTATCTCTCTATTCAAAGTCACCTCTCCCTTTAAGAAATTTCTTAGAGAGAACTTGAGAAATCCAACCTCCTCCAAGGCTATCATCTGATGTGCTGAAGGTTTTCAAGCTTTGGGTTCATGCTTCATTCGACTCTTCTGATATAAAGACATCTTGAAGAGGCTTTCAAGGTGATTGTTGCAAGCACGGTGAAGGTGAACGGTATCTAGTCAGCAAGGTTGCACAGTCCTTAGGTTGAGTCAACAACTAGGAAATGGTTGTGAGTATATCTTGTAACTTTTATTCAAATAGTGCTTGGTTGTCTGTTGGCTTAGACGATAAGGCCCGTGGTTTTTTTCCGAGCAGGGTTTTCCAAGTAAAAATCCTGCGTCTCTTTCTCTTTGTGGTTTGATTGTTTTTAATCCGGATTAGGGTTGATTATTAGTTTAATCACGTGTGGATTGATATTCGATAAAGATCAGATTATTGGGACCTCTGCCTGTGTTAAGATAGAAATATAAGTTTTTCAAAACAATATCCCTATTGGTACTATATAACTCTCACCAAGAATTTCATATTCTGTTAGCAAATCTTATGGAACTTCCAATCTCTGCATTCTTGGTTAAACGCAAAAGAAAGGCTATGAATTCTGATTGGACTGACATTGAGGCTTCTCAGCTAAAACCATAAAGCTGAGTTTAGCTCTCTAGTGGTAATATGGACACATGGCTTGATGGTCCATGATATGGAACATTGATAAGATCTCACTCCCACTTGGATCCTCCAGTTAAGAAAATGTTTTTATTACCAGGTGGTCTTTAATTGCCTGATAAAAAAAATGGATATTAAAATAGAAAATTAACAATGCTAGCCATGAAGTGGAACATTTTTGGGTAACTGACACTTCATCTAGGCCCTAAAAAGGTTTTTCGTCGAATCACCCTCTATGAAGTGGATCTATAATCCCAGATGAGAAACACAATATTAAGACCACAAGAACATACATAAGCTCGGCTTTTCGCGGGAAAAAAAACATTGATTAGAAGGTTGAGAGCAGGCAAGGATTTTATTCCAATCGTGGTCAAGGATGATTCCTCCTATGCCTCCCCTCCTTTCTTTTGCTTGTTGACCAATTTTGACCAACATAGGAAATAACAAATGGATGGCTGAGGAAAAATGTCAATCCAAGTACCTTTCAAATTTTGAGTAAAATAAACGGATGGTTGCGGAAAAATGTCAATCAAGTTCTGAAAATAAAGGTGTTAGGATTGACCGTCACCTTTGAGCTTTGGGATGCGGCTCTCTATGTTTTAATGTGCCATGTAGAGATTTCTAGATACGTCTAAGTGATGTAAGCGTAAAATTACATCCCTTCTCTAGAAAAATGCACATTTTTTTAGAAGTATCATAAATTTGTTGTACTTAGAAAAAATTGCATTTATGCATGATTTATGACTAAAATAAAATAAATATTTCCTTCTCTTTTACATCCATATATACATGTTCAAAGACATTTCTAATAGTGGGACAACACATAAATTCAAAAAAATGGTTGCCCGTTTGACAGTTTACGTGTAAAATAAATTCAAAGTAAATGTTCACTTTTAAGTAATTAAAAGAAAAAAAAGAGAGGTCTTATCAAAAAGTACAAAACTTTCAAATCTACCTTGTTGCCTTTTTGTCATTTTGTGGTATGAGAAGGGACTTTTTTGACTTTATGGATTAAAAAAGAGGTTTTTTTTTTTTTTTTTTTTTTTTTTTTTTTTTTTTTTTTTTTTTTTTTTTTATGTTAAGAAAATGTGATTTCTAAATTTTTGTACTATTTGATAAGACCTCATTCTTATCTCGTCTCTTAAAAGTGACATTTATTTTGAATTCATTTTACAAGTGAATTGCCAAATTTGCCAGCGCTAAAAAAGAGAGGAGGTAATTGCTATTTGAGAGCAATTCATAGAGAATCAAAATATATCAGAAGGGTTGGGTGTTATCACATTTTATCCTTTCATTTTTTAAGTTTTTGCAATTTTTTGAGGATATGAGCATTTGAAGGAAGCCATTATTTTTTGTGTTATATTTTGACTTTTTTAATGATCATATTTAGTACATGTTCATCTATCTTTATTATCTTTGGGTAGTTTGGATGTGATTTGCTAGTGAGTGCATAATTAAAACATAATGACAATTTGATTTTTATTTTAAGTATAGAAATAGATTACAATGAGTCCTAATGTTACAACTTCGCAGCCTTTAGCTGTAACTAGATCAGATGGCGGATTTGCAATAGGTCAGCAATGCCTGACTCTTTTGATAGTTGCTGAGATGAATTTGTTAATGGATAAGGCTTAAAATGTTGATGATGTATGTAGGTTTTGGAATTAGTTGTTTGTACATTTTTTTGGACGAGATTACCCCGATTGATGATATCATCAACTTGGTTGGTGATATCGTCAACTTCTTGTAACTTCACTTCTTTGACTTTTCTTCACCTTCTTTGATTATTTCAAAACCTAATTGTCATAGGTTTGGAGGGGATGATGTTGAGATTTATTAGGAGACGAAGGAAAATCGAAAGGAGGTGATTGATGCATAAGAGAAGAAGAGTTTGATAAGTCTTTCAAAAATCACATAATGAAGTGTATTCAATCCACCCACTATCAAATCCTTTCTTAAATTTGGTTCAAGGATTATAGATTAACGAAAAAAGAAACACTCTTAGGTTCTAAAACTCCACACAAACAATACAACACCCAGGAAAAAAAAAAATCTCGCATTCACTACTCAAAGATGCCAAACATGGCTCCCTACATGTTGCTCACACGTCACAATCATCAAGACATACGAAATTTCCCCAAATAAATAGGCTTCAAACTCTAAATGTTTACAAAACCACACTTAAATTCATGACCTCTAACCTCACTCGAAGACACCACTAAATCAAGAGAAAATTCTCATTTAGGCATTTCATCGAATAATTTTAAACTCCAAACTCAAACTCTCCAAAATCATGCAAAGGAGGCAACAAATGTGTAGAAACTTAGCATGAGAACCCACACACAAGGAAGATTGTTGAGACCACTTAAGGCAGACCATTGGGGCACAAAATGCAATGATTTTCATAACCTTCCCATCACTAGGTAGAAGAAGATAGAGCATAGTATCATTTTTTGCACCGAAAGTTGACGATATCGTCAACTGAGTTGATGATATCATCAATTGGGGTGATTTCGTCCAAAAAAATGCACAAACAATTATCTCATCATTTTATGGTTTATCTATATAAAACCGTTTAACTAATTCTTAAGCTTAATTTTTTTTCGTAAAATCTTTCTTTTTTTTTTTTTTTTTCTTTTTTTTTTTCTTTTTACATGAGGCAAGTGTAAAATGTTCATATCTCCAAACCAGTCATTTCATCTGCCTGCTGTTGCATGCATGCCCTGTAGACTTTCAGTAGGCGCATTAGCCAGGGCCATGTAAAGCAGCAAGCCCCTTTTATTTTTCTTTTACACTCAAATTGTGCTATCAGAGAGTTACATTGTCATTGTCTAAGGCCTGTTTTAACAAATTAAGCAGATGATTAGTTTGTTCAGCAACATTAACAATGAAGGCATGTTCAAATGCAAGCCAAAAAGCAAGGACTTGTAATCTTATGGGAAAACAATAAAATTGCCAGCAAGGCTTTATAAATTGTTCGACAGTGTGCTTACTAGTTGCTTCCATCATTTATGAACACAGGCATCTGTATTTAAACCTACCATTTGGGGTACATCCAAATGGGAGCATAAATAAAGAAGCACGAAGCCATTGTCATCCAATAGTGGGAAACAAGATGAGCTCGCACGTTTCCATTCAACTTGAAGTTTGAATCTTGATCAGATTAACAACATGACGGGCACCCATATGGAACAGCCTCACTGCAACTGAAGGCGTGAGTGAGGCCTCCCTTCAATCGATATAGCAACATCTGGACTTGTTTACAAATCTACAAGGACAAGTTGTGTTTTGGTTAGGTGAATCACAGAAAATGGACGCCGGAAATTGAAAACTTCAAAATGAAACAAAATAATTGAGTAAAACGCACAAGTTGGAAGAAAACATAAATTTATTTCAACACAGAAAAAAAAAAAAGTGTATCTAACTGGCTTTCTCAATCCTGATCGGTTTATTTTTTAGTAAGAATGACAGAATCAAAAGAGCATGATTGAGCCAGAGATTGGAATGCAACAGTCTAGCAATGGAATATGAGAACAAAACAATAAGGAAAACATGGTTAATAACATGTCAAATGTCTGTCTTGGCATCAGGTTGACTACCATGTCTAGTGCATTTGTTTCTGATCAAAGATGATGTCACAGCGATCACTTCCACATGGACCGCATTCCAAGGTAAAAATTAGTATGTATATTGAAAAGGTCTTGGTTAAAGAATGGGGGATTATAAATAGATGCAAGGCATATTTAAAAGACCTCTATGAGTATGCAAGTGAAGTATATGATTGTTTTGAACTAAAAGAAGTCATCAAAATTCTTGAGTAGAAATCTAATAACTAGAATGAAAAACGTAGAGGCACAAGGCATAGATAGTAATAGACTATAGATGCTTGGATTTCCATTGGGGTTGATTGATCAACTAGATTATTCCAAAAAAAAAAAAATTGATATGAAGAAAATATCCAATGAATAAAGAGTATAGCGGTTCCATTTTATAAACTTAAAGAAGATAAATTCAGAATGTAACCAATTATAGAGCCTTTAAACTTATGAGTCACACATTAAAGCTCTAAAAGAGACTTATGGAGTAATACCTACAGAAAGAATTTAGTAGTTTAAACAACCAGTTTTCAGCCTATGCCAAAGTATATTCATTGTTAGAAGCCATTTTCCACCTAAAACAGCTCATGGAAAAAGGGAGAGTAAAAAATTTACATATGGTTTTTATTGATGTTGAGAAGGCATTTGACACAGTGCTGAGACAATTAATTTGGTGGACGCTGAAGGAAAAAGGGCATTCCTTTGGGATATAATGAAATCAATCAAGACATATATGAGAGAGTAGTAATGGCTTATGAGCACAAGAAAAGTTTGACACCACATCCACAGCCCCCATTGGAGTTAATTTGTATCTATTAAATATGATAGTCATGTCTCCTGCAGACTACCAGAATGGTTGGACAAACAATTTTTAGTATTATAGTCGTGTTGTACCACGAGTTTTCTGATTCTTGATTATCCTAATCACCTGTAATTAGGATTAGACCGATTGAAATTAATCGTCCTGGTCATTTTGTATCTGTAAACAAGGTAGAGAGTTAAATATAAATTGAGGATCAGACCACACTCAATTGAATCCAAATTTCTCTCCACTATGTCTCATTTTTCTCATTGCATCTTTTCAGTTTTGGGTGGTCATATTGATGGATGTGAAAAATGTGTTCTTCCACAGTGATCACAATGAAGAAGTTTATATACCACTTCTTCCTGATATGCCTCCACAAACTGATACGGGTGTTTGTCACATACGACGAAATCTTTATGGGCTGAAGCAGGCTCCTTGATCGTGGTTTCACTGATTTTGCAGAACTCTCTAACAGGTTACATTTCAACAGTCGCTATGATCCTTCACTATTTATTCATTGATCAGTTACCAGACTCGCTCTCTTGTTTGTTTATGTTGATGACATTTTTATCACAGGTAATGACCTGATAGTACCCAGCAACATAAGCATTATCTTCATTCCTCCTTTCACATATTTCTTAGGTCTTGAGGTTCATGCCATAGTAAAAGGAATCTACGTAAGTCAAGAAAAGTACACCAAGATCTCATTGCCATGGCTCAATTAGAATTCTCTCACCCAGTTGAGACACCTCTGGAGGATTTTTTTTTTTTTTTTTTTTTTGAAATGGGACACCTCTGGAGTCTAATGTTAGATAATGGAGATCTTCTCTATAATCCTACAACTTATCAGCAGCTCATTGTTGTTCACTGTTTCTTGGTAGGTTTTGTGATCTTATCCTTAATGGAGTGTTTTTTTCCCCCAAAATTCAAGTGAGAAGTTTTAAGCAGAAGTTTAGGACTCTTTGTCAACTCCGGATTGACGAGATGAGATGAGACTTTGTTGACGATGATCATGATGATTCTATGCTAAAATTCAGCAGGATTCTTTTCTGCCTAAATCTGTGAAATGTGCTTCAGATCCTAAATGAAACACAATGACACTGATTTGGGGGCAGAGGAAGCAGAAAGGGGGAAATCCCACCCAATCAGGTTCCTGTTGTCTGCCTGCCATAACTGTTCAGCTCATGGATTACTATCAGCCCCGCAGAACACTGAATTACTTGTAATTTGTACTATATCTACACATACCCTAATGATACATTGATACTTCCCAAAATAAGAATTGGAGACCGATGTTTCTTTTCAATCAAACACAAAATGTACACTAATTATTTGCCTTTTTAGTGATTCTGTTGATGGATGGGAAAGGGTAAAATTGAGTATTCATTCACCTGTTCATACAATGTCAATGGACCCCAGTGATCATCATCACCGAATAAAAATGCAATTTGCTTCCTCTTTTCTCTCATGAATGTCCAGTCCGGTTCTTCTGAAAGCTGAAACTGAAGGGCCACATTAGAATGATACAAACATCAGTAATTGAAATCTATGTCTAGAAATAGCTAAAGCTACAGAGGTATATACTCGGGATCTTATTGGTAAGAAATAAAGATGAGTTAGGATTAGCTTCTGTATTAAATACACTTTTACAAAAGAAACTTTTATTAAATAGGTGAAACCGTATCATTAACGACTGAAATAAGATGCAATCAGAATCTAAGAAAACCAAAACTCAGGATGCAGCCCACAATGCTCATGACATAAGTTGCAAGATCCTTTATACATCCATATAGATATGAGGGACATGCCCATGTCCCTTTTTAGTTCAAGAGCGAGCACTGCTCAAAGAACAACCAGTCTAAATAATGGTATAGAAGGCAACAATCTAAAAATCCCACAACACACTCTAAAATAAAAGAATAAAGCTTCAACCATACATGTACAGGTGTAGATAAGTTTCCCAGCAGTTAGATCCCAGCAACTCTTCAAACCACACATACTAGAAAAAAGAGCCATGTTACATTGTGAACTTAAACAACTATGCGACTGCAAGAGAAAGTGTTATGTACCTCAATCCATGCATGAGCCCATGTATGAGAAGGCTTTGTTAACTGTTTGTGTTATGGGAAGTTATGGGGTGAATTGTCAGGCCTACATGCCTAAATGATAGCCAGTAGTTAGCATAGTTATCTATCTCTGGATTAGTAGATCCCTGAAGTAGCCGTTCTCTTTCAAAATTGCAAAGAAGAAGAAATAGTGTAACATTGGTGTTATAGTGGTCAATCCTATCGTGGCTCAGGGAACAACAAATACTAAAAGCTTGATGAGATGACGGGATTATTGAAGCAGACTGTTGAGATGCATGGGAAAATGCTTCAATAATCAATGCAAAGGATTTCGGCAGTGGACTCTTAAGACTGAACATCTCTCTCATGATATGAATAATGAAAGAGGAAAGAATTCAAATGCGAGATCTGTCTATTGAACCAGAAGCACACCAACTAACGAATCTGATCGTTCCATCCAAACTAAAACTACGCATCTGGACTTCGGCTATTTGATGGGTCTGATCCATTGGGTTGGTTGTATCAAGCCAAACAATTCTTCATGCATCAACAAACTCCCATTTCCTAGAAATTACTCATGGCGGTCTTTCACAAGGAAAGGCACTTCAATGGTTCAGATGGATGGATAGGTCGGGAGCAATAATCAGTAGGGAAGTGTTTGCTAAATTTCTTCTAGTGAGGTTTGGATCATTGCAATATGAGGACCCTACAAGCTACAACTCTATTATCAAAATCACGTCAAGCCTCATCTGTGGATTACTATTGTGACGCCCCGGAATCCCACATTGACTATAGAGAGGAAAGTGAATGGGATTATATGTAGAGCTTACACCCTTACCTTGCATGAGGCCTTTTGATGGGTTGAGGCTCGTCAGAAGCAAAACCGTGAGGCCCGTGGGCCAAAGCGGACAATATCATGCATGCATGTAGGGTGGGGCATTAAAACTATCAAACACAATTCGAAGAACTTGCGAATCAAACTGATGGCCTCAACGAATCGATCATGGTGAGATCCTTTGTGGGTGGATTGAAGGAAGAAATTTGGTTGAGTGCTAAAGTGGCGATAACTCACGGATACCATTAGTTTAGCCAGTATGCAAGAAGAAAAAGGTGGGTATTCGACGGGGACAGATTTGGCCAGAGAGTAGCAGACGGGGACCAGCAAAATTTTCACACCACCCATTAAGAAGTTAACACCGATGGAAGCTAGGGAGAGGCATGACAAAGGATGCTACATCTGCGATGTGAAGTTCATGCTTGGACACAAGCATAAGGTGCAAAAGTGATTCCTCATGGAAGGTAACTTACCCAAAGATGTCTCAAATGAACTTGATGGTGACATCATCAAAGAAAAAGGCTTATGAGGTAAGAGAAGATTAACAAATAAACCCACCTGAAATCTCTTTACATGCTATAGTGGGCATCTACACACCTCAGGCAATGAAAATCACTGGCCATTTGGGCAGATTTCCATCATGGTATCAGTGGATTCCAGAAGCTCATAAGTTCCCAGACCCTAGTATTACCCCCAAGGCTGGTCTCTCTGTAATAACAGAGACCGTTTGGAGGTAGCCGTCACGAATGGGTATAGAATTCCTTGCTTAGGACATTGTGAGAACGTGAAGGTTAACCTTCAAAGACTCCCAATCCTAGCCAACTTTTGCTGGGTTGCACTTCGGGAGTGTGACACAGTTTTGGGGCCCAATGGTTGCAAAAGTTGGATACAATCATGTGGGATTTTAAATATCCTGTGTGATTTTAAATATCTCACAATGGACGTCCAATATCTGCTTGCACTTTACCATGTTTGCATGAGAAAGTAGTGTGGTAGAGTCCATTCCAGCCGCTAAACACACACTTTACTACAAGCTACTTTTTCTTAAAACACTCAAAAAGCATGGCAAAGCGAGGTAAAGTAAATTCAATACAAAAATTGAATTTTTTAGCACTCTCACACTTTAGATGTTGGAAAAATCGTTACGCGGACATTATAAATAAATTAAAAATAAAAATAAACAAGGAAAAGGAAAGAATTGACCCAACAATATGGTACCCGAATCACATCTTTGGAGACACTTTCTTTAGGCAGATTTCACCCCCATACAGGTGCAAATGGATTTCCGGACGTCTGCCCCAGGATAAGACAGCTTCCTAATCAAAATCTCCACTACTCGTGCACTCAAACAGATGAGAATCTCAAATACCCAAAATCACAGTCTTGCAGTAGCTTAAAAAAGAAATTCTCAAAAATAACTTGAAAGCTTTGGAGAAGAAAACTCAGAAGTGGAAGGAGATGAAAGAGCTTGGAGTGGGATTTGATCCTTAGAAGGGGAAAAGCCTTCACACGAACATCCTTACATAGGGATTTGCGGGGAAGAGATCTGTTGGGGAGTTAATACCCCAACGGATATGCACATTAAGTATGCGCAACGGGAATCCCAACGAATATGCATTATGGTCCGCCATAAAGAGTAGCGGAAAAGCTATCTCTAACGGACATAAGAGCTTTTGGGCCTTTTGCAAAAACCGGGTCAAATTCAAGTCAGCCCAAACCCAACCCAACTAAGCCCTAAACATAATGCACAAGCATGCGGGCCGGGCCGAGCCCGCCCACCAAGCATGGCCCATCCCATCTGCCTAAACTCGACACAGTCAGATAGACGGCACGCGCGCATGTGTGGGAAGTGTGTGGTCACCACTACCTAAGCCTCCTCTCGAGACTTACACCATAGTGATGTGTGTAAACATTAATAAATGACTGTAAGAGAGTTCTCCACAACCGATGTGGGACTCTCTTAAAAAAATAAAAGTAAAATACATGTGCTTTAATGCACAAAAGATACCAACATTACTTCACCACATACTTTATCCCACCTTTACCATGATGTGACATCCACTTTTACTTTACCCACACATATAAACAAAGGGGCGGGGGCAACCATCATTATTTATTAAGGACTTTAGTTATGAAAAAAAAAAAAAACACCTATGTTTCCTACAAATTACACAAGGACCCCTAGACCTGGTTGAATTACAATTAAGTCCTACTCTCTAACTCCTAACACAATTTAGGGGTCCAAATGTGTTCCTTGATTGCACTGATGAGAGTAAAGTACGAATTATTTTCTTTATCAAATAGGAACTAATAAGCATTATTATTTCAAGTTGGAAGAAGGTTGTGTTACTGTTACAGCCTCACTAGCTCTTATCATCTAGTCTTATTAGGAGGATGTCATTTGGTAGCTTAACTAGTAGAAAATATAGGGTCTGGTTTATCAAATGCTGAACAAGTTTTTCTCAATTTGAATGAAAGAAGGGCATTTGATGGTCACTAAATATAGGATGTGTTCCACCAAATAAGGCATTTTGACAGTCTTATATGGGATCTGATCTATCAAATGGGGAATGCAATTCTTACATAATCTTCTGATATTTGAATCGAAGAAAATTTATATGACTACTACTACTAGGAACTTTTATTTTCTGCTTAGGCTGATTAAGAACTTGATTCTAGATGTTGAAAAACAATGGCTTAAGTAGTTTTATCCTTAAGGGATGTTATCAACTTTACATAATCAGTCCCTGGAACTGTATTTGAGGCATTAGATAATGTGTTTGGGGAAGATTTTGTACATTTGTGAAATTAACCAAGGCCTTTACATCCCACCATGGCTGTAAACACCTCTGAATTGGCATATGGACAACAAAATCCACTCATTTTGGAAAGGAAATAATGGGTTTATTTAGAAACTGACTCAAAAATAAAGGGAGGGGCCATTTCAAAAATAATAATAAAGAGAGGAGAAAGGAGGAAACGAAGAGTGTGCCTGTAAAAATATATGCAAGGATAACAATGATATGAGACTAAAATGATCTTAAGGTTGAATTCTAAATGTACGATTCAACAATTCGTGACTGCTTCAAGTAGATAAGAATATTTTCAGAACCAATGAAGCTTCGACTTAAATCAAAACATAAATATTTTAGTTCAAACAATGACTTCAAAATGAAACTTGCTACCTTTTGGAACTCTGTCATTGCCATATACAGGACATTCTGCATTGTATGAAACTGTAGACCAACAAAATATGTGGGAAAAGTAAGTTAAAAAATGAGTTGTTTCATAAAAATAATCTTAAACATACAGGTCAAAGCTTAGTTGCAAGAACAGATAAAAGGAATGAAACAAGTTTGCTGCAAGTACAAGGAACTAGAAGGGGGAGCCCAAATAAGTTCTGTGCACATGTATAGCATTCTTAATTAACTAAAAATAAACAAATCTCAGCCCCAAAATCAAGAAAAGAAAATCAAGTTTATATGTATATAATATTAAAAAGTATTTATGCTGTCTCTACTAATACCTTGAGGTTTTCGTAGGAATGGTTAGCGGAGGAAATTAATCAAAGCGAACCGGTCGCCAGTACGAATTCCAGAAGGAACGACTCGGCGCAAAAAAGAAAACACATGTCACCAAAAGTGCGCCAACCAGGCTCCACCGGAGGGGGATTATCGAAAAGTAATTTATGTTGCCTCTACTAACAACTCGAGGTTTTGGTAGGAATGGTTAGATGAGGAAACTTAATAAATAAATGCGAGATTTCTCCACAAAGGCTTGTGTGTGTGTTTTGGTGTTTGGGGAGCATCTTAACAATTCAATTTATTTCCAATAAGCATTTAAAAAAATCATTAAGATATTTTGAGGAGATTGGTTTTTAGGCTATGGCTCATCAAAGGTACAACCTGCTGGGTGGCTGTCGTATGAACAAATAGCACTGGTAATATAGACTGATAAAGGGCAAATTTGTATGCATATCCTAGCAGTGGTAATATAGGGATAAACAAGTGAAATTTTATGCTTACACTAACTTCTCTATGCAAAGAGTAGTAACGACTAGAAAACAAATAATTGATACTGTTAATAACCAGTAACACCAAAAGCTTGAGCTGGCAGTGAACGGCACAACAATGTATATCAACACTCGATGGGAGGGCGTTCAAAGTCGGAGCCCAACAGACAGACCAAACAGATGGAGGTAACATGCCTCCCAAGGGTTTCGAACTCATGACCTCTAGCTCTGATACCATGTTAATAACCAGTAACACCATAACACCAAAAGCTCAAGCTGGTAGTGAACGGCACAACAATGTATATCAATAGATACGTCCAATATAAAATCATAAGAAGCTATGCATATTTACTTGTAGCCACTTTGCATGTAGCTAATAATGGTTGATACATCAAATTTATAGTTTGAGTACAACCATGGTGAAAAAAAAAAAAAAAAAAGATACGAAACTGAATGGGAAATGCTTCATAAGAGAGGCTTCTAATATGAGAAAGCACTCTGTTTATTTCCATGACATTAGGATTCACAAACCATAGTACCAAAGGTTGGACCAATCAGTCAATGGTTCCGACTCCCAGACAGATGCCCATATATACGGACTTTTGCGGCAATGTTTGGCCAATGGGAAGGCATAAAAGGATTACATCTTGAGGGCAACCTTGTGATGAGGCTACACGAGTGTCCATGAGGTGTAAAAGCTTAGTGCACTTGAAAGTTGAGGCTTACATCTCAAGTTGTGAGGAGTATGGTACTTCCTTTAGACTTCACAACTTTTAAGTCGTACAATTTTTTTAGAGTCAAAATAAAAGAATAAAAATAAAAAAAAATTACCAATTCGATGATTATGAAAATTAAATTGAGGATAAATATAAAATTAAAGTTCTTTTCAGGACTTACTAATCCCTAACCGAGCCCTAACCGAGAGGCCTCTCATTCATATCTCCTCTTTACTGTTAAATACAATGTTGTAACACTGACTAATCATGTTTCTTTGCTAATCAGTTACAATGCGTTAAATAATCATATATGTAAGTTATTTTTGAACTTCTGATGTACTATTGGAAGCAACTTCGCATAGATAGTAATTAAAGGAGAAATTCAAATTAAACAGATGGGCTTATACTTGGAAAAGACAACCCCACTCCCTCCAACCTCCTTTTTTTCCTTTTCCCCCTTTTTTTTTTTTTTTTTTGAAATGCACTCAATGTCTTCCCTTGCACCTTTCATAGAACAGATAAATAAGTCCAAAAGCTTCTAAGTTGGCATATGTTAACTGTATTTTTAAATCGTAAAAGGGCATCAGCGACATATACAAATGGTATAGAAGGACAGAAGTTTCACCCGGAGTAGGCGAGTGCATGCAGCCTCAATTGCAGTAGTAGACCATGACTGCCCAATAAGATTTCTCACCAAGAGCTCAGAAGCTGAATTAGGAAGCAAACCCAGTAATGCTATACTAAAACTAACAGCGCCACGTAGAATTGAAGACCTGAAATTCACAATTTAAAAAAGTTAGGCATTGACAATGGCTTAGTTATTAGGAACTCTACCACTTAAAAAAGTTGCAGAGGAAGTCAGAGGAGGATTGAGTCATGCAGGTTGATAGGCAGCACAAAACTTAAGTAACTCAACATGAAGCAGAACCAATATAGTTGGGACAAGGCTTTGATGATGATGATGATGACAGAGGAAGTTAAAGATCATGGTAATAATATGCTTCTCAGGGAGACAATTTAGATAATGATTCTATGTTGCCACAACAAATGCTGAAAAATAATTAAAGCATATGGGATCAAATCTGCAGGACATGTCCAAGAGGCATAAGAGATCTTTGGCCCAACGAAATGAACAGTCCTAAGAACTGATTTCACGAAAAAAAAAAAGTAGGACAAGTTGTTTGGCAATCCAACTTTTTTGCTCAAGCCACACTGTTTGACATGAAAACATCACCCTGAATTAGAGCTTGCGTGATATTTATTTCAATGGCTTTATATTTCAGATATAAAAGACACAAAAGACCCTGATTGGCTCTTACGGTGGAATAAAAAATAACAGTTGCAGTTGGTGATGGTGATGGTAACAACTCTGGATTATGATCGTGCATTTGCTGAGGGAATGTACCGACTCTTTCATTATTTATGCAACTGGTGATTCAATATGGCTCTTAACAAAACAAGGTATAAATTGTCCGAACAGATCTATAATGTGCTATTAGCTTAATATGGCTCTTAACAAAACAAGGTATAAATTGTCCGAACAGATCTATAATGTGCTATTAGCTTAATATTCAAAAAACAAATGCATATAAAAGAGAAAACTAGACAGAAAACAAAAAAAAAAAGGTTTGTGCTTATTGCGGAACAAGAGGATCGGATCCAATTTAACAGGAAAACCCTCTTTAGGCCCCTTGGTAGAAATGTCAGGTTTTAGAAAACTATGATGCATGAATGACTAAAAAAATTAGGAGGCCTTTATAGATGGACACCCAGATGGCTCATATGTATATAAGAATATAGGCCACATGCCACAGTCCAGCCTCCAAGTATAGATGAATTGCAAAGTTGGATGAGAGCCAGTTTTAAACTAAGGAAAGTGTGTAAATTTGATTGATTCTGTTTGAAAGCAGAAAAGGTTTTTATTCTAGCAAAGCATCATTTTTTTTTTTAATTAAAGGAAAAGACATTTGTTGATTTTAAGTAAATCAAATCGACAATGTGAAAATAAAAGTAGGAGAATTCTTTTTTTTTTTTTTTCTTTTTTTTTTTGGCACTTCTGTTTGTTTTTATACTTCGAATAGGAGCTAAGGGCATATGGGTGTTGGACTTGAAATCAAAACATGGGCATTATAGCGCACATAGATCAGTCTTACAGGAGCGTTTTATCCTTTGTTTTTAGCTCTCCAATACCCCTAAAAGAAATTAAAGAAAGTGTAGAAATCAAAAGGACAGATCAAAGGCTTGATGAGCACTCAAATGGGTAATTTTGGAATGAATTGAATGCACAATTCTTATGTACCCTTGATGTTTGAAATCTGGGTTTTCTGGGACTTCGGGACACTTAGGACAACTGTTTTTCCAAGTTGTAACTTTGAAATTAGACTTCTGAGAATTTCGCCAATGCAAAGGATGAGAGAATGTAAAAAAAAGGGCCACAAATAGAGTATGTGCCCCTCAATGATCCACCTTTTTTTCTGGAACCTGAGAAATCATGGACTTGAGAACACTTTTTAAATGGCTTGTGTTCCCTCTGTATGAGCTGGAAACAACTCTCCTAGAGTGCTGGGACTAAAATTCGAAGGGAAGAAAGATAAGGAAAGTGGTTGTTGTATTTGGTGATCCTCCTTCTCTTCAAAAGTTAGGGTCTAGGGATTCTTAGAGGAAAGCAGCTTGAGTCTTGAGAACTCAGAAATTGAAATTGGAAGGTCTTAACAATCCAAAATATATGCACAATGGGGAAAAAAAAAAGATGAATATTTCTAGGAAAATAAGAGGCTACACTGCAACTCTTACAAGGGATGGATACACCAAAAACTAGCAAATTTCAACTTGAAATGAAAGCATGTATCATGTTGCTAAGAATGCAATGCAAATTAAGATGACTCTATGCAAAACTAGAAGATAAACTATAAAAAGAACAGAAGAAAAGAGAAGATCTCATGCATTGGAGGGATCTTTCTTGAACCTTTGGGTCATGTTGATTGCCTCAAGAATCTCCCATGAGGTTCGAGCATGTGTTTTCAATGTCTATACCATGCCTATTAATGGGAGGGAAGTGATCCCTATCTATTGAGTGTTTGGGTAATTAGGTGTTCTTTTGCAAACGTGGGACATGAGAATCATAGTAGAAGCAATTTGGAGTAGTTTGGAAAGGATTTGGGATCACCCGCATTTGTTTCCGAATAAAACACTTCCAAACAACATGGGACACATAAATCTTATGTGCCCACTAGAAGTGCTTTTGTCTAGGAAAAGGACTCCTCTGTCAATAATAGAGGCACGTGACTGGGTTGTATTACGGAAATTAGAAGTGTTGCTTATTATTAACTCGGTAGTATTCCACGTGACTGGGTTTGGAAAGGAGTGGAGTTGTATAATAACTCTAAATAGGAAGTTTGAGATGACTAGAATTCCATCTCCCCTTTATATATATATGGATAACCAACGACCACTACAATGGTATCCTATTCATCTTCCTTGGAGAAATTCTGAGAGAAAAGTCTTATGGGTTGCAATTTAGTGGAAGGAGAGGAAGGCCAATTGATGTCCTATCCGCGTCCACATAATGCAAAGGTGACGATAGTTTATCAAAGGTAAGTGGATCTTCCTAGTTAACTAGTTGATCAATAAAGATGATTGATATTTGTGATGTGATTTGGATTTTCTATGTTGAGAAGATCTGCTAGTTAGAAAATCATATGTTATGAGTACTCGATATTAAGAAGATTTGTTGGATCATATGTTATGTATATTCTGTACACCAAGAACTGTTAAATTTTACGTAAATAGATAAGGGAACGGTGCTAATAGATTTGGATGCAGGAATATGAAACAGATTTTGAAAATCTGATGGAAAAACAAAGACGGTCGTTGAGTAGTAATTTTGATACTGGAAAACTATGGGACCCCATCGCCCACCTGATCATCGATTCAGGTCCAGAGATCTATTAGGGCACTCCTGGTCGACCCTGGAGGTGTTCGTCTTATAAGGATTGGATTTCATTTAGGCCACCATCGATTTAATTTTTTTCCAAGATTTCTAGCGTGAATTAGATGGAAACAGGGATGAAGGTCGACAGAGGTACTGGGACCCACTGTTTGACTTGATTCAAAGATCAGGACCCCACATCTTGTACGGGAACCCATGGTCGACATTAGTGTAGTGGAACATACTGGTTTTGACCATTGGGTCCCACTGTCCAACAGATTAAAAGAACCGCAGGCGTGAAAGTAATAGGAATTTGATCAGAGTGTCGACACATGAATGTGTGGGCCCCATCAGGGACCTTATCAAAGATCAGAACCACCCATCTAAGAAGGGACATGGGCGATCCTTGTGGTGGTGGACCACT